>WBZZ01000917.1:40000-42500 GCA_019918135.1 Paulinella micropora | reverse complement strand
GTATTGTATAGTACTGTATTGTATTGTATTGTATTGTATTGTATTGTATTGCATTCTATTGTATTGCATTCTATTCTATTCTATTCTATTCTATTTTATTCTATTCTATTCTATTCTATTTATTGTATTATATTAGATTGCATTTCATTATCTCATCTTGTATTACGTGGCTTAGGCGACTTGCTGATCCGCACCCCTGCCCCCCCTGCTGTGTCTCTCATATTGTATTGTATTGTATTGTATTGCATTGTATTGTATTGTATTGTATCGTATCATATGGTATCGTATCGTATGGTATCGTATCGTATTGTATTGTATTGTATTGTATTGTATTGTATTGTATTTGAATTGTATTGCATTGCATTGTATTGTATTGTATTGTATTGTGTTGTATTGTACTATAACATTTTGCTTTGTTTTGCTTAGTTTTGTTTTGTTTGTATTGTATTTTACTAAGAAATAGTGAAAAAATTCGGCCAGAACAAATTATCCCGTAATAACGGTACATTTGTTATTCAAAGTTGTGAAGAATTTCGGCCAGCCGGTAATTACGGTACATTTCTTGTCCACAAATAAAAATTTAGCCCCTAATTTCCCGTATTTACGGTTGGCCGAAAGGTGAGGTGGCCGAAATTTTTCACCCGACCTTATATGGTGTGTGTTCAGGTGATCTGCTGCCTTGTACGCCTGCTCCCTGCTGTATCTCACATGTTACTATCCACTTGTTTTCTTTTCTTTTCTTTTCTTTTCTTTTTCTTTTTCTTTTTCTTTCCTTTCCTTTCTTTTCTTTTCTTTTTCTTTCTTTTCTTTTTCTTTTCTTTTCTTTTTCTTGCCGTTTTCTTTTCTTTTCTTTTCTTTTCTTTTTCTTTTTCTTTTTCTTTTCTTTTTCTTTTCGTTTCTTTTCTTTTTCTTTTTCTTTTTCTTTTCTTTTCTTGTCTTTGTACTTCACTACCTGGTGTGTGAGCAGGCGATCTTCTCCTTCGTACGCCTGCTCCCTGCTGTATTTCCCATATTATCCATCCACGCCCCCCCGCCCCCCGCCATGCGCGCACCTCCTCCCTCACGACAGCAGCAACAAACACAGAGACAACAGCAACAACAGCAATAGCAGCAATAGCAGCAGCGACAACAACAACAACAACAACAACAACAACAACAACAACAACAACAACAACAACAACAACAACAAGAAGCAGCTCCTCCTCTTCCTCCTCAAGCGTGTCTTCTTCTTCTTCTTCTTCTTCTTCTTCTTCTTCTTCTTCTTCTTCTTCTTCTTCTTCTTCTTCTTCTTCTTCTTCCCCCTCCTCCCCTTCCCATTCCCCTCTCTTCCCCTCTTCATCCCCCTCCTTCCCTTCTCCTCCCCCTCTCTCCACCCTCTCCCCTTGGCTGGCCGGAAGGGATGGTTTACTGTACCGATTAACAAACTCCCTACACTGCTCCATAGCGGCAAGGTATCTATATTTCTATCTTATCTTATCTTATCTTATCTTATCTTATCTTATCTTATCTTATCTTATCTTATCTGATCTTATCTTATCTGATCTTATCTGATCTTATCTGATCTTATCTGATCTTATCTGATCTTATCTGATCTTATCTGATCTTATCTTATCTTATCTTATCTTATCTTATCTTATCTTATCTTATCTTATCGTATCTTATCGTATCTTATCTTATCTTATCTTATCTCATCTTATCGTAACTTATCGTAACTTATCGTAACTTATCGTAACTTATCTTATCTTATCTTATCTTATTTTATTTTATCTTATCTTATCTTATCTTATCTTATCTTATCTTATTATCTATCTATCTATCTATCTATCTATCTATCTATCTATGTATCTATCTATCTATCTATGTATCTATCTATTTATCTATCTATCTATCTATCTATCTATCTATCTATCTATCTATCTATCTATCTATCTATCTATCTATCTATCTATCTATCTATCTATCTATCTATCGCATGTAGCCTAGCCTATGTATGCATGCTTTCTATGTATTCATGTATGTCCCTCTACCGCTTGACAAACTCGCTACACTGCTCCGTCGTGGCAAGATCTGTATGTGTGTATGTATGTATGTATGATGTATGTATGTATGTATATATGCACGTATGTATGTATGTATGCATCTACACTGCTCCGTCGTGGCAAGGTATCTAGCCTGTACATACATACATACATACATACATACATACATACATACATACATTCATGCATACATATATATATATATATAATATACAAATATATACATATATATATAAATATATATATATATATAAATATATATATATAAATATATATATATACATGTATATATATGTATGTATGTATATATATATAATATATATATATGCATATATATATATATAATATAATATATATATATACATATATATATATAGGCACATACAATACATACATACATACATACAATACATACATACATACATACATACATACATACATGCATACATACATACATACAT
>WBZZ01000917.1:15000-30000 GCA_019918135.1 Paulinella micropora | reverse complement strand
AGTGCCACCGTGCCAATCAGCTGAAGGACGAAGAACTTTCCTTACTAAGTGTATAACTTACCTTAGGAAGTGGGAGAGTAATTAGTCATAGCGGCCCTTAATATTAATACTAAGTACTAGTCATATTGTGACACTGACTCTGATGATTTCTGGTACTGGTGGCTACCTTTTTAGGTATTACCTATTTCAGTCATATCATTACCACTTAGTACTGACGTTACTGTTTTTTTTTATTTCTGTGGCGGGATCCGAGTCGTGTCTGTCAATCATCATTCATTGAATAAGTAAAATATCATGATTTGAACTGGCATACTGGAGGACTTACTGCCGGGGGGACGCCCTAGTTCGATCCTGAGCCACTACAACCGGTCAAGATTCATTAAGGGTTATGAGCCTTGAGCGTTGAACACCCTGAAGCGCAAACCAGAAAAGAAGCTAGCTGGATCCAAGACCCTTCAGGCCAGAAGGGCAACCGCGGGATACACTAGTGATAGGTAGTGCCACAGCTTGAGTGGCACAGAACTTGTGACAGGGAAGCATACTGCTTACCTGAGGGGGAGTGCACAACAAAATACTTTCGCCATCTAGGTGCCATCTGGGCGATCTGGGGCTCGGGAAAAGGGATTAACTGGGAAAAGGGAAAAGGGAGGGATCGTGGACAACGTCGGTGAACACTGAAGCACCGCGGACTTTCTACACAGGGAAAAGGGGAGTGAGTGCTGGTGAGCACAGACCAACAGGGGAAAAGCGGAGGCTTGGACTGAGGTATCGTCAAGCAAGCTAACTGGGACACTGCAGCTGCTGCAGACATGTCGTTCCCGCTAGTAGAGGAAAGGTACCAACTCACGACAGTGAAGAGGAGGGGAAACGTAACACAAGAGGAAAATAATGAAGAAGCATACGATGGGAAAAAACAATTCAAGGAATGGAGAAGAGCTGTTTTGCTGAGACTGGGGGGAAAAGGTTCAAAGGGAGCCCTCAAACCTGTAAATGAACATTATCGCATGGTTCATGAAGAACATATTACTGCATTGCAGTCTAGAGGGAAGGATGTGCGGCCTAAATATATGTGGCTGTGGAAGGACTTGTATGGGGATGGGGAAAAAGAAAAAACAATGAGGAAGAGGAGAGTGTGAGGGAGGTGACGAGAAAAGAAAGGGAGGAGACAGAAATGAGATCACCATTAACCATGAAGCAAAGCAGGGCACCCAGCATTGCTGATAAGAGGACGAGCGTGAGGCTGAAAGAGGCTGCCGGGAAAGACTGAGGAAGGCAAGTGAGGTGAGGGGGAGTATGTTAGCTTCACCCTCAGCACAAGAATCAGTTGAGACTGAAGAAAAGGCAGCCCAAGAGAGAGCTATCACTGAGAAAGAGAAGTTAGAGAGGGAGGAGAACAATAAGATGGCTCATAGATATGAAGCCGGGGAGTGTGAAGGCAGAGGTGACGAAGCAAAGGAAGAGAGCGTTTTGTTTGTGTATGGGAGATTGACGGGTAAGGCGAGGAGAAGTGTGAGTGACTTGGTGAGGGATGATTCGCCTGACTTTGGGCAAAATGTGAATGAGATATGGGATAGATTGGTGCAGAGGTTTGGGGAGGTGAGTGCAGAGGATGTGCAGGATAGAGTGACTGCGTTGCATAAATGGAAGCTGAGGGAGAATGAGGACTATGCACCTCACTGAGTTTGATGAGTTGGCGAGCTTAGTGGAGGAGTTAGAGATGAAGGGGCATGGAACCAATGACCTCACATTTGAAACGATCATAATGAGAGCTTTGAAAGACCCTTGTTATGCTTCTGAAAGCGTGAGAACAGATTGGAGTACCTGGTTGAATACCCTTTCAGTGAGTAAGAAGCAACGCAAGTGGACTTTCGAACACTGGTGCGGGGAGGTTCAAGAGAAAGCACTAGACATAGATAGGACCAAGGAGAGGGAGAGGAGGGAAGGGAAGGGAAAAGGAAAGAAGAAAGACTCTGAGAAGGGTCAATTGCTTATGCTGCTAAGGCAAGCACTGAGAAGGTATGTGTGTTCTTTCAGAGTGCGAGAGGGTGCTTGAAAGGGAAGGCATGCAACTTTAAGCACATAGAGGGAGTCACTTTACGAGTCATGGTTGGGGAATGTTTTGTCTTTGAGAGGACAGGGGGGTGCAAGTATGGGGATAAGTGCAAGTTCAAGCACACAGAAGAAGAAGGGAAGAGAGGAAAGAAGAAAGAGGAGACGAAGACTTGCTTTAACTGTCGAGAGAAAGGGTATGTTGCTGCTGAGTGTACGAAAGAGTGTGCGAAGTGCGGGGGAGATCATCCTATGACCAATTGTAAGGTGATAGAAGGAGAGGGGAGGACGAAAGCGAACTTGCCAGAAAGAGGGAAGAAGGATGAAAGCTCTAGTGACTCGGAGGGAGAAGAAGGAGTGAAGAAGAAGGAGAAAAAGAAGAAGAACTTCGGAAGGATATAAGTAAGGCGATGAGCTTACTGAACAAGAGGAAGTATGGGCTGAGTGCCCTGAAGAAGATGCCAGGAGCAGACAGTGAGAGTGAGAGTGAGGAGGAGAGGCCAGGGAAGGCTACATGCTAAAGGCGTTGGCACGGCGGTGAAGAAGGAGTTAGAGGGGAGTTTGCCATTAACATGAAGGCGGCACAGCGGTTCTGCGAACACCTATTGGACCCATCGGACTCGGACGAGGACGCCGGAGATGGAGAAGGAGAAAGGAGGAGAAGTCAACAAGGGGCTCGGATGGGCGAAGGAGGAAAAGCCTAGTAAAGAGGCGGGGGTCGGCGTGCGGCTGGGGAAAGAAGAAGCAAACAGGAAGGCGGGGGGGGCGATAACAACGACCGCACGATCGGCTCGCATTCAGGCGGGCTCGTTGGCTCCGGGAGGGCCGTCTCAACGCGCGGGCATCGGGTGATTAGTAAGGACTTTCAACTGGTAGGCTTATTAACCGCGGCCGAGTATTAAGTTCGGGGGAGATCAAGAAGTTGGCGTGACAGTCCGAGTAGTGACTTAGCCGCGGCGTGACGCGGGTTTAGCCTGTCGGAAGTGGCGGATCGTCATCTTCTGCTTTGAGACAATATTATAATATCTGTCAAAGTAATCGTTTTGATTTTGTTCACTGCGGGCCTTCTGTAATGCCCCCAACGATAGCTCGTAAAAAGTCGGTAATACAACCAAACACAGTCCTCAATAATGAGAATGATGTCTCGTTGTATTAGCTCAGTGAAGCCAAAAAGGAAAACGGCAACAGACCAGGAATAAAATGGCATCAGGTCCAATCCGGACAAATAATACTGAAAAACAAGCTGGTGCACCTGTCACCAGGAAAAGGTATTTTTTACCGGCTATCCGGGGGGTGATGCCTACAGTACCCCCTCCCGATTTTATGACGGAAATAGCATTTTCGTCATACACCTTCTGATTTCTTTCTGCAAATAGTATGCGCTATGGAGTCATGCCACACAGCGCATCGACCCACTGATAGACGCTAAAAGACGATAAATATATCCTCATACGGCACGTCAAAGCGGATTCTCTAGCCTTTCTTGTAAATTTTGAACTCCTTCCCCTCAATTTTTTTTTTTTTTTTTCAGGCAGTATGTCAAGAACAAACGTACAATTAATAAAAAAATACAAGCAACGTGGTGCTGTAGTACGATTCCCCCTTTAATCTCCTTCTTCTTCTTATCATTATCATTATTATTATTATTATTCACAGGGAGATCGTAAGTACATTGTCTTTTTTAATGACATACCCTTGTATAAGGCTGATATCCTATGATATAGTATTAGGGGGCCAGTCCTAATAGCTATATCCGAAGTCGAGGTGTATGTACCCGACCCTGCGATATACCGACACAAGTAGAGATTGACCGTGCTCAGGTACGACAGTATATAATCTATCGTAAAAAATAATTTAATGAAAGTTTCAGAGAACATTTCATGTTTCGAGAACATCATCCCAGGACTTGGAAAGGGTCATACCCGGGAACACCATCGCTCAATACACTAGCGATCCCCGTATACGGTGTAGTATCATCGTCGATCGACCTTTCGCACTCGTATGTTGCGATCGAATGCCAAGTTATATCACTGAGTCTTTTTAATATTCATATTGATAACTGATGATGCATGATCAAATCATGATACGCCGTGGGCAATCAATCAGTTTATTTGAGACACATAAAGAAAAATAGTTTCTTTGTCACTGCCTTCGTCGTCTGGCGCGGATTTCTTTGCCTGGTGGAGGACCACCAACAAAAGTCAGATCGAACTTTGACTGTTCGAGAATGTCCCAGATCTTATTAGGGATTCCGCCCAACGATAATTCAAAAGGGACATCAAGCACTCCTCTTGGCAGTGTCTGAATGGTCCACGCAGTGTAATCCTTGTCTCTGGGAGTAATTGTATCATCCCATGTCTCGAGACTTTTTGCGTCTTTATATACTGGCAGATAATGTCTTGCCTTTGGAACCTCAACCGGGTCCATACTTCTCCAGAACTGGAGTATCGGTTGTACTATCTTTGCGGCTGATGATATTTTGAGTGTCCGTGTGACACGCATCTGTCGTGGGACCGCCACGACCCGCATCAAGTATAAGTCTGAGAGAGTGTCATCAGCGACATGTTGTTCCGCTGGTCTCATCAGATAGAAAACATTTTTCACCCATGCGATGGTTGCTATCGCATCGCCTTCCTTCCATCGCTCATGGACAATCTCAACGTTGCCCGCGTTTGGGTCAGTGTCCGTCCCCTCCTCCTCCTGGTGGACGTCCTTTGATCTCATCGACCTCATCGCTTTCCTCGGTTGGTCGTTGATAAGATCATTCCGCGCTCTCCTTAGCTGCGCCTCTGTGATCTTCTCCTTCTTTCCGCTATGCTCTCGCGGAGACTTGGACTGAGTCCCCACCGCGCTTATGCGGTCAGTCTTCTCCTTGCTGTCCACCTCACTCTGCTCCTTCTCAGCTATCGGTGCCCGATAAGCATCGTCTTGGTCTATGCCAGCCTCCTTGTGGATGGGCGGCACCTCTTTGAAATCATCCTTCATCCGTTTTAACGCCTCCTCAACGGATTCATCTTCCAGTAAGAAGGGATCATACTTAATCAGCCTTCTTACATTCACAATTTGCACCTTCCCTCTACCCCTGATCTTGTAATTCAAAGGTCCCGTCTGTTCCATAATCTGATAAGGTCCTTTCCAGTGAGTGAACAGCTTAGAGCTGACTCCCTTCGGGACTTGAGGATGGTACAATAGTACAATATCCCCGACCTGGAACTTGATCTGATCCAAGTGCGCTTGTCGCACCCCTTCAGCATCAGTCTTTCGGCGCTCCGCCTCTCTATGCGCCCTGACTATTTGTTCCGCCTCCATCTTCACTCTAAGTCTCATCCCAAACAACTCATCCGCATCCGCTCAAGTGTCTTTTGGGTGAAGGAGCGAAGTCGGGATATCAGGCTCACGCCCATATACTAACTGATATGGCGAGATTGAGCTCTTCGAGCCTCCTAACGCCGTAGAGGGTAGACAGTTAATTGCAAACGCAAATGATGGTGCTGCCTCGACCCATGCTCTTTGATTCTCCTTTTTCGTGCAATACATCTTTAGCGAGGCTTTGAGGGGTCTGTGTACCCGCTCGATTTTCCCATTTGCTCGCGGGTTATAGGCAGTAACATATTGCCATTTCATCCCGTAATACTTAGATAGTTTGTCGATGACCTCGTTATTAAAGTCCGAGCCTCGATCAGAACATATCTTTCTTGGTACTCCGATCTGTGAGATGATCCTATCGATCAGCGCCTCGGCCGTCGTCTTGCCGGTAACGTCTTTGACAGGGATGATCCACACATAGTTGGTGGCTCTGTCAATAGCCGTAAGGAGGTATTTGTAACCATCCTTCAATTCTGGGAAAGGTCCCACATGATGAATGTGTATAAACTCAAACATCCCCGCATGAAGAGGAAATTCGCCAATCAGGCCGAAATTTGCCTTCAGTGGTGTTTTGTTTATCTTGCACGGGATGCATGCATCCACCGCCTGATCTATCTCCTCCTTCATCTTCTTCCACCAGAATCGCCTCGCTACGAACATATGAGTTCGTTGTCGACCCGGATGCGCCAAAAGTGGGCAATTGTGGGCTGCGACAAATATAAATCGTCTCAGACTCTCCGGTACCCAAAGGGTCCATTTGTCCGGCTGTGACGCATAGCGACCGTGAAGGCCCTTGTACCACAGTAGACCATCTCTCCATCCCATCTCCTTCATCTGATCTTTGATCGCTTTCGTCATCCGTAGCTCATCCGGGTTCTGATATAACTGTATCAGTTCTTTAAACTCCGGATCTTGAGCCTGTTGTTGCCTCCATGCGGTAGGCGAGGCTATATGGATAGTACCATCTTCTAGCCGTACCCCGATTCTTTCCGGGTCATCGTCTAGGTCACTTCTCCGCTCTTGAGGAGGCTCCGCATAAACTTCCTGCGTCTCCTCTTCCTCTCTTATGTTCGCCTTCGCATTCTCATATACCTCATAGGACCACTCAGCGTCCTCCTGGGTATGTAGCTCACAACATATCCCGTGATCCGGGCCTTGTGGACTGTACCGTAGACCTGTGCGGTCATATCGGACTCCACTCGCCATCCCATCGCCTCAATGTGGCTGACCTCATACACCTTGTCAGTGGACAAGTCTTCCATCTCCACCGTGGACACCAACGCCGATACTTCTGAGTTAAACTCTAGCCTAGAGAGGCTATCAGCGACCACATTTCGCTTTCCCGGTAGATGGACCATTGTAAAATCGAAACAAGACAAGAACGCTTGCCACCGCGCCAGCCGTCCCGTCTGTTCATGATTCATCAACCATAACAGGTGATGATGATCAGTTCTGACAGTAAATTGAGGTCCTCCCCACAAATACTCTCTGAGCCTCTTGAGGGCCCATACTACCGCCAACGCCTCTCTTTGCCTTGTGCAATAGTTTCTCTCCGCCGCACACAACTTCCTACTAATAAACATGATTGGGCGTAATTTCTTCTCCTCATCCTCTTGTTGTAATACAGCCCCAATCGCAAACTTAGATGCGTCTGTATCGACTACGAATTGTTTCGTAAAGTCGGGCATCGTTAACACCAGTCCTCCGTCTTTCGGGTCTTTGTAAATGAGATCTTTGAGCGCATGAAACGCTTGCAAAGCCTCTTCGTCCCACTTCTCAAAGTCTCCAAAATCTATCATTTTCTCCACTTTAGCCCGTGTTGCACCCCAATCGGGTATAAACTGGCTATAGTATTGCGCCATCGCAAGGAATGAGTGCAATTCAGTGCGGTTCTTCGGTATCGGTCGATTCATAATCTCCTCCCTCTTCTCTTTGGATATCGAGACTCGATTATGAGAGATCTCGTACCCTAAGTATGTCACACTCGTCTTGGTAAGTTGACACTTCTTTAGATTGCACTTCAGGCCAAAAGCTCCGATGCGCCTGAATATATCGGACAAATGATCGATATGCTCCTCCATTGTGTTAGAGTATACGATAATGTCATCGATATAGCAAAATGCATATTCTCCCGCCTTCTGTCCCCGCCTTCTCATAAAGCCACCGTCAGACAAATCATCGTACTGACTGCTCAACATCTTCTGCATCGCCTTCTGGAAAAGTCCTGGGGCTTGCTTGAGGCCCATCGGAAGCACTTTCCATTGTTATATTTCCATACCCACCACAAACGCCGTCAGCCATCTGGACTTTTCCTCCAGTGGTATCTGCCAGAAGCCATTCTTAAGGTCAATGACCGAATAGATTTTGCATTCCGCAGTACTCTCCTTCCTTCTTCTAATGTCGGGAGAGGATTTCTCTCTTCCTCCAGCACCTTGTTAACACGAGCATAGTTAACTGTCAGGTGCCATTCTCCTCCTGGCTTCGGCACTATTCTCGGTTGTGAGACTATTGAGGATGTTGATCTCTCAATAAAGTCCTCATTGAGCAGCTGTCTTGCTAGCTCCTCCGCTATCTTCGCCTCATGTATACTCAAGTTTGCCCTTCGTGGTGCCGGTGACGGCTCCGCACCCGGTATTTTGTAAATAACCGCAGTGAAATCTTCAGGCTTGACACCACCTGCATGTGGAGGGTCAAAAATTTCCTTGTTCGCCTCTAATTTGGCTTTTAAAAGCTCCTTCTCCTTCTCCGTGCCTACTCCTTCTTCCAATATTTTCCGCGCCGCCTCTTGAAAATCTTCATCAGACATCTGCTTATGCTGCTTGAGGGGTTCTCTGTCCTCCTCCAAGCCTAAGTCCTCTTCCGAGACATCATCTAGGCCCGTCTTTTCATACGTGACCGTGTCCGGCTCATCATCTTTACCGAGCTCCACCAGCATGTCAATGAGTCTCGCGTATTGCAAAGGAGCTTTACGGGTGTAAAAACCATCAAAGCATGTGAATGCTTGCGGTATCAATTTCAACTTGTCGAGGTCTCTGAGCTTCCGCTTGTATGCACTGCTCTGCTCACGAGTTCCCATACGACAAGCCACCACTAGCTGTTGCTTGCGAGAGGGTACCGGTATAGGATGATCAATATGCCGGTCCCTTATTTCCTGCGCCCATATCGCCTTCTCATTATATGGCAGGATAATAGTATACGGCTTATTATTTTCGAATAAAGTCCGTAAGCATTTCTTCACTTCAGACAGTGAACGCGGCCACGTGGGCTCGTCACCCCAGAAATCAGTAATAAAACTTTTAATAGTTTCTGGTGGAGTATCCGGGATTCGCCCCGTTCTCCTTGGTACAAACTCCTCCCTTTTTTCTTCTCCTACTTTCGCATGGAAACAGTATCCGTTAGTAATATGGACATCTGTTCCTACTCCTTCCGCGAATCTCGCCAACGACGGGCTTCTTTGTGCGACACATATAATCTCCTCCTTTCGCTTCTCGATTAAGTCATCAATAGACTTTTTGTCCCAATGGCATGTCGGAACTGTGACAGTGCACACTTGGGATTCCCAATTGTCGGTCCAGGACAGTTCATCCGGTCTTACGACATGGGGGTGAACGTACACCTCAAGTGCCTCGTGTGCGATGGCCATCTTTTTGTGATCCGTCGCTAGACTCAGCTCATAAGCCTCATAAGAGTCAGTAGCGTTGAAGGGATCAATATCGTTCTCTTCTCCTCTTTTTACTCCATATATCACTCGCCGTGCGGCGCAATCAATCACAGCCCCCATCGTAGCCAATTGGTCATACGATAGTAATATTGACCCGTGGTAACCGGGGACGACATAGAGGTCCATACGGTATACTCGTGCGGATTTCAATTTAAAGGTCAGTGTGATGATTCCCGTGATATCCGTCCGGCTGCTCACTCCTTTGAGAGTGCCCGTTGACTTTTTCATATTTCCGTCCACCCAGTCCCGGTATCGATTAAAAAACTTCCTGCCGACAATATTAATATTCGCCATCGTATCATTACCAACTTTTAATATTGTCTTCAATGTTTCACAATAAAGTTCCGTATAACACAGAGCATCGGGCCTGTGTATATTGGCTGCGAGAACAAGAACTTTACGTTCCAAATTTTGGAGTCTTGTCTCTAAGTTTTTCAACTCCTCCTTCTTCTCCTCCTGCTTCACCTCATTAACATTTTTATTATTCTGCGGTACTGGTGCGTTTACTATTTGAGCGACATTGTCTTGTGGTACTTGAGTACACACATTGTCTTTTTTGCTCGCCACCCGCCGCGACGGTAGATATTGAGTCTGTTCGTGGTTGTTTGCTTGGCCGAGGCGATACGTCTGCCATTGGCCTCCTCGCCTCCATCGCAAGTCTCGCCTTCCTATTTGCATCAGTTATCATTGGTAACCGTGCTGTATGAACGGGTATGAGACTACCTTGGGGCTGCAGTCTCTGTGTACCCACATCTTTGTTTTCACATAGAGGAAGCGTTGGCCCAGTCTGCACAACAGCATTAGAAAGCACTGTGACTTTAGGGTTAAACTTCACAGTCTTCTCCTTCCTCTCTTCTTCCCCCTCCAGTCATTCCACCACCTCGAAACGATTACCTTGAGTAGTGTCCGGGTAGGATGACGTATCGGTCTCCGAGGCAGTGTTGTAGGCCTGAGCTCGACCGAAATTTGGGTTGGAGCTTGCCCACGAGCCTCCTCCTCCTCTGGGTGGGGGGGCTGGAGCTCGAACAGCTCTCCCTCCATAAGGGGTATATCCCCGACCTCCTCCTCTTCCTCTCTGAGGGGTTCCCTGCCACCTCGAGGCTCCTCTCCATGTTCCTCGTCCTCGTCCTCCTCCTCCTCCTCCTCCTCGTCCTCCTGCTCCTGCTCCTCCTTCTCGTCCTCTTTGAGAGGCCTTTAAGTTCTTTTGTCTCTCCCTTTCCTCCTTCTTCTCCTTCATCCTCTTCATGTAGGTAATGATTGCCTCTCGTAACTCCTCATCATCACACATATTGGCATACCAACCTTCGTTCACAGCGGCAATCTGAAGCATATTGAAAAGGCACGGTTCCTTGCCTTCCGTCCTGCTCAGAAAATTTGCCCTTGCTGTTGGGTTCTGCCTATCATGATTGAAAGAGCAGTCTCTGTTCTCCATCTGTGCCTTACACTGCAAGCCCGCGAACCACCTCCAACATGCGGTCTTCAGGTCTGGCTCTCTCTGTCTCTTCCAACCGGCAACTCTGTTTGTGTACGTGGCTTGTGCGCCAACAGGTACACCGCCTGCCTGTGCCGTATGTGCCTCCGTGAGCGAGTCCATGTTTGAGCATGCACTCATCACTTCTTGAAACAGTGCTGACGGAGCAACGCTTTGAACCGTATTTTCGAACACGTGTGTCTCGAGGAAGTTCTTGGACTTCACTGTACGAAACGTCGGGCATTGTTGTATGAGCTGAGTAAGCTTACTCGGGTTAACTGTGTGTAACGCCGAAAAGAAATAGAGGATGATCGACTTGCGGCCATAGAATAGCCCATAGGAGGAAACTACCTCCGTAAGGGTCGCCGCCAAGCCAACAGCACTCCTCAAACTCATCGCCACTGTCTCAAAGATTTCAAGTCCTATGAGAGTACCAGTGCAGAGATGCTGGTATCCATGAGATTGAAAATATGAAATGAGTGTGGCCACCGCCAGTTCACACTGAGCGTCTAGGCCTGTTGCATTGTTTCTCTTAATCTCCTCCTTCTTTCTCAAAAACTTGTACTGTGTCAGATCAAATCCCTCCGAGACTAGAGATTGGTCAAAAACAGTAACAAGGGCCTCGTATTCCTGCGTTTCGTCGCAAGGAAAAGCCTTCATGCAGGCATTGATCTCTTTGAGCTTGCTCAAAAGCGAAGCATCAGAGTCTTTGTCTGAGCTCGTCTTGGCATATAGCATGAGACTTGCCACTCCTCCTTTCTTCCCCTTGAAGGCATTTATGATGTTCTGTCTGTCCTTCTTCTCCGTGTTTGTGACCACCACCGTAGTTGAGCCCGAGGGTGCAGGGGCTGGTGGGGCAGGAGCTGGTGGGGTCAAATATGTCGGAGGGTGTGTCTTTGCACCACTCACTTTTGCTTTCATTCTTTCCAGTCTCATCTTCTTCTCGAACTCCTCATTCTCTTTCGCCTTCTTCTTCTCAGATATCACCAGCTTTTGAGCATGAGTGATAAAGGCCACCAATTCAGAAGCAGATCTGAGAAAATTATATTTCTCCACATATTGGTCAACACCTGCTTTGTTGGCGACCGGTGGTGCGTTACTAAGTGATTTAAGGACAGAGTGATCCTTGGTAGGAATCCATCTCTTCCATGCCTCCTTGTGCAGTAACGCACCCATCAACAGTCTGATCTTGGTCAGAACTCTGTCGGTCTTCTCTAACTCATCAATCACAGGATGAGTTTCTCCTGCTGCCTTAATGCTTTTTTCCATCTCTGCCTTCCCCTCCTCCAAGGCCTTTATTTCCATTGTAAAAAAATGAAATATACCACTCGAGTTTTTCGAACCCAGATTGGTCTTCATTTTTGTTACATCGACTGCCTCCTGACCAGTCGCGAGGAATCTGGCCGTTGCTCTTGGGTTTGTGTACTGGAGGTAACCCTCACATCGTGGGCCGTATGTACGTTCCCAAATCAGGGTTTGAGTGTACACCCCAAAGATAGCATCGAGTAATTCAAGGTGGGTGTGTGTGTCCCCAAACTTGATATGCTGTATCTTCTTTCTCTCTTCTGGATCAGAGACCAGTTTGCCGAGGAGCTGTGCTGTGTTTGATAATAGGATATAGACATCCTTTTTAGCACGACTTTTCTCTCTTCTTTGATCCTGAGGGATCCACACATAGGTGTCCTTCTCTACCCCCATCTTGTTATCAAACTCTTTTTTAGTGAGGTCATAGTGGTCTTGCACCCACTGTTGTTCCTCCACTGTGATCTCCTCTCCATCACTATGAATCAAGTCGATCATTTTTCGTCCTCCTCCTCCCGTGTAGGCAGGTGGTAAGGGATTACCATATGCTCCTCCTCCTCCCGTCTCTTCTTGCAGCAGCACGCACAGACCGAACAAAGCCAATGACATCATCGTTAGCTCTTTTCTTTGTTTACCTAGGGTAGGTAAAGGAAGCTTTAATAGAATAAAGTACCTACTTGATTTTTGGTCTCCTCTTCTTTTCTTTCGCCCCACCTTCCCTCTCCTCCCCCCTTCCTCCCTCTCTCTCCTCTCTCCCTTCCTCTCCCCGTGTACCACCACTGTTCGGTAGCACTTTTGTTAGCCCTTCTGTGCTTACGAAGCATTTGCTTATAAGCTTTGAACAAAAAAAAAAAAATACAAGTCAGAAATCTGCAGTCCTTAGCAATTAGGGGGGGGGGGGGGGAAGGCTGCCACGCGCTTTTTAATTAAAGAAACAAATTATACTTCCCTCCATTTCAAGCCGCTAGCTCACAACACTAGCTTGCTTACGGCGAGCCCCCCCCCCCCCCCCCTGGTCAGTTTAGAGACACAAAGGCACTGGGGTCCAGGTTGGTCGAGGAGTTCTGGCCCTGGGATTCGTAGATCGCGTCCACGAGCTGCCGAAGCTTCACGAACAAGGCTCCAAGGCATACAATGATGGCGGTGAGACCGGCACAGGTCGCTTGCTTGAGCCAATGCTGCTCTTGGTCCAGCGGGGCCGGGTAGCGAATTGCGCTGTTGCCAATCACGGCTAGAGCAGCAATCGCTACAACCCAGATGAGGGCCCGCAGAGTGACATCCCAGAGCCGCTGGGAACCACGCACGACGATGCCAATTGGCGAACTAATAGTGCGCGCTGCCTGCTTCCAGCGCAACCCCCTGTCATGTTCCTGCTTGTTCAAATCCTCCTTCATCTTCGTCTCCTCCATATCTTCCTTCATCATCCCAGCCCTCTTCTACTCCTCCTCCTACTCCTTCATCTCCTCCTCCTTCATTCAATCCTCCTCCTCCTCCTTCATTCAATCCTCTTCCTCCTCCTCCTCCTCCTGCTTCTTCTTCTTCTCTTCTTTGATCTGCCTCCGAGAATTCACTCACTTCGGCGGTCTCTGTCGACATGATGTCGTAGTAGTGATCAACAGGAGGACAGTGTCAGCTCCTATGTTTGGTTTTTGTTCGTTTGTGTTCTGTTCCTCCTTCAGTCGATTGACTAGTGAAGAGAGAAACTAATAGAGAGGGTAGGATAAGATTCCCTGTCCTCTATGAAACACTGTTTGTATGTTTGTTTTTGTTTGAGAAAAATAGTCTTTGAGACTTTCTCCGATTTCTTGTTCTCCTTACTCAGATTACTTTCTCCTCCTTCTTTTCTATATTGTATCTAGTATGAGGCACTTGGACCTACACACAGATAGTAATAGAGAAGCTAGAAAAGCTCTCCTTGAGAAGTCGACAGTCGGTCGGATAGGTTCTCAGACCTACCTTTAGAAAACGATCAGAGAGTTGCAAAAATACTCTGACGTATGTGTGAGATAATGCAGATAAATGCACAAACTAGAAGGGTAGAGTGTTGTGCTCCTGTCCCTATGCTTGTTTGTGTTTTGTGTGTGTTCCTTCACTCTTCTGTCCACCTCCTTCTTCTTGGTCTCTGTGTGAGAACAGCAAGAACGACAGAGAGTTTGTATCTGATGTCTCCTTGTGAGCACACAGATACTGATTGGGCTAGAGGGTACGAGACACCTGCTTGAGACCAATCAAATTATTTGTTTTGTGAAAGAGTTATGAGGGAGCTGTGTTGGAGTATTTGTTTTCGTCTGACGTCCCCGTGTGAGACAGGTCAGTGAAAATTCACTCTGTTGCCTGTGTGGCAAAGCAGAAAGAAATCACCGGGCCTAGTGATGTGGACTCCAAATGTAATGCCCCCAACGATAGCTAGTAAAAAGTCGGTAATACAACCAAACACAGTCCTCAAAAGATGAGAATGATGTCTCGTTATATTAGCTCAGTGAAGCCAAAAAGGAAAACGGCAACAGACCAGGAATAAAATGGCATCAGGTCCAATCCGGACAAATAATACTGAAAAACAAGCTGGTGCACCTGTCACCAGGAAAAGGTATTTTTTACCGGCTATCCGGGGGGTGATGCCTACAACTCCTTCAAGTGCTACACCAGCATTTTGAAGTGTCACGAGTCACACGATGGAGTACTACGTGACCAACTCACAATTGTCGGCCGGCCCGCACAATACATAGTGGCATTGAGTTTCGTCCGGCTTGTCACGAGTCGTTACTTGATTATTATGCTTGGTCTGCCCCTCTCCCGTTGAGTGACGACTACTGAGTGTCAGAGTAGCTGTTCCGGTTACACAATCTATGATCATCGTGTTCGTACTTTGCAACCAAAGTCAGTTCTACTGATGCCTACACTTCATTCCTAATTAGGGGGAGCTTAGGAAGTGGGAGAGCCTACGGTATTAATAATTAGTCATAGCGGCCCTTAATATTAATACTAAGTACTAGTCATATTGTGACATTTCTGGTACTGGTGGCTATCTTTTTAGGTATTACCTATTTCAGTCATATCATTACCACTTAGTGCGGACGTTACTGTTTTTTTT
>WBZZ01000917.1:7500-10000 GCA_019918135.1 Paulinella micropora | reverse complement strand
CAACGTAGCCACCGCTGCGGCGGGCTTGGTTCGCGCGGCCCCAGAACAATCCAGAAGGGTTGGATAGCCTGCTTCCCTTATATATCGTGGAACATCAGAAGCCGACATGACCGGGCCTGTGATCGTGCCGGTGAATGACCTGTTGTCCCGACCGCCACAGGGCTTGGCCTTGATGGGCTTCTCGTTCTACTTCGCCGGCATGTAAGTTCATCGACATATTGATCTATCTGTCTGTCTGTTGACGTTCACCGGCATTCAGTTCAAATCGACGCATGTTTCATCTTTCAACCCATCCGCGTTTCTCTATCCATCCACATATTTGTCTCATGTCTTGCTATTTACTTTCTGTCTTCCTATCTGGGGTTAGGTGGCTGATGGGTCGCTCCGCTGGCCGGGTTCTGCGGCGTGGTGGTAGCTTTTGCCTTGCCTTGCGTTGAATACATTCATACATACATACATACATACATGCATGACACATGACATATAACGTGGAAATAATCATCCACGATTTACGAAATACATAGAGAGAGAGAGAGAGAGAGAGCGTGTTTGCGTCGTGCCCATTGCACGGTCTCCCTCCTCCCTTTCACCTCTCTCTCTCTCTCTGTGTCCTGGTCTCTCTCTCTTTCTTTCTCTCTCTTTCTTTCTCTCTCTATCTCTCTCTCTCTCTGTCCTGGTCTCTCTCTCTCTCCTGGGGCCCCAGGAGAGAGAGAGAGAATCTCTCATTTACTCTCCTCTTCTCCTCTCCTCTCCTCTCCTCTCTTCTCCTTTCCTCTCCTCTCTTCTCCTCTCCTCTCCTCTTCTCCTCTCCCCTCCCCTCCCTCTCTTCCCCCCCCCCTCTCTCTCTCTCTCCCTCTCTCTTTCTCTCTCTCTCTCTTTCTCTCTACCCTCCCTCCATCCCTCCCCCCCCCCCCTCCTCTCTCTCTCTCTCTTTCTCTCTCTCTCACACACACACACATACCACGCTCGACACACACACACACACATAGCACGCACTCATACAACCGATCTCACACAAACGTACACGCAAAACCAAACGCATACGCACGCACTCTGACAGACAAACGTACACAGCACGCAAAAATACCAAGTACGCACACAAACACACACACACACACACACACAGGTGGTTTCGGTTTTGGCAACAGCGGGCGCGACGGCGGGCTGCGGCCAAAGAGAGATTTCTTCAAGTTTTGGTAGTCTACAGGTTTTTCCCGTTCCCCAGCTCGTAAATGTGGTATGGTGAATGGGAACGAACGTATCAGTCTTGCCTATTCCATGCGTTTTGTGGTCTCACCAGACGACCGTAAAGAGCAATGAAATTTCGGCTTTCATGGTAGTCTGCTACTAAGCAAGCGCAAGGGAGGAGGCACTTTATCCTAGGGGGACAAGGAACAAACGCGCCCCAATTTTTCCCCTGGCCATCCTACACGGCCGGCTCCGGCGTGAAGAAAAAAATAACAGACCTTTCTGGTGGGGAGTGCCACTCATGCGGCACACAACACCTGGAGCGGTAGTTTTTTATTTTTCATACCCAGGGCCGGCCTTGTGTGTAATCATGGAGAGAATGAACCACTGTTTGCCCCCCTGTCCCCCAGAGTAACGGCAGCTAAGGGGAATAGCTGAAGGAAAGCTAAGCACGTGTGAGCCGGAGCACCGACGACCTTCCCGTGGCTTAGATATTTCACTTTGAACTTACTTTTCTCAGTCTGTATTTGCAAAATTACAACGGTGAGCGCCTGCTTGAAGGCACCTTTTTTAATGTTGAAAGGGTAGCTGCAGACGTTGCCGTAGGAATACTGCCGATCAAGAATTTGAGATCGAAGGAAGATGGTTTTGCCACTTGATGTGTCGTCTATAAGAAAAACAAATGGAATTGCAACAGCGCTGCTGGACAGTTAGCATCAAACATGCACTATGCATATGATGTAAATAGGTTTTATATATGTATTTATGCGTGTACACGAGGTATGTAAAAGTATGTATAGGCACATATGTATGAATACACACATATATATGTGCATACGTATTTTTGTGTGCATTTTTCTGTGCATATAATATATGCATGTGCATATGCATATGTGAATACTTGCATGCCTACATGAAAAAAAATATTTAGCACAAATTTACATTATTAATGAGGAGGGGGGAGGAGAAGTTATTAAATTAAAGGAAAGAAGCTTGTTTTCTGACGGTGGAGCAATGTGTAAAAAAGTATCGAAACATCGCAGATACGCAGAAATTATGTGGATTTTGCGGACGAATATAGCAGTTAATTAATTTAACTTGATTTGAATTCTGGTCACTATTAAAAATCCGGCTGAAATCTGACCGCTAACTTGGATATGAAATCGGATACTTAATTTAAATTCTATTGCTGAGTTTGACACTTCAAGTGAATGTATTAATACACAGTAGTAAGAGCGATCAGACTGGGCACTTTATTAATAAATACCGACAAATTTGAAAAGTAATTCAAGTAAGTACCGTTGACACTTCA
>WBZZ01000916.1:130000-135000 GCA_019918135.1 Paulinella micropora | reverse complement strand
ATACATACATACATACACACATACATACATACATACATACATACATACATACATACAAACATACATACATACATACGTACATGCATACATACATGCATACATACATACATACACACACATACATACATACATACATACATACATACATACATACATACATACATACATACATACCTACCTAAATACATGCATGCATAGTGGGGCCGAGTTGTGTGTCGGTGTCCCGCTCGGATCCGCTACCTACAGCAGAGGTAGGCAGAAAGGTAGGTAGGTAGGGTTCTTGACTGGTTGGTAGGTAGGTAGGTAGGTAGGTAGGTAGGTAGGTCAAATGACTACCACAAGGACGGTTTCACATCCATGATGCAGTAGACGTCTGTATTACTCGATCTATCTCACCAACTCGGTAGGCGAGTGCGCGCGCAGCCCGCAGCAGTCAGTCGTCGCCGCCTGCCGACGTGGACGACATGATGCTCGACGTGGACGAGGTGCGACCGCGCCCCTGCCCTTGCGTCACTGCTGCCTTTTCGTCCATGCCATTCTGCCGTAGCCTCACTGCTGCCTGTTCGTCCCTCCGTGACCTCGCTGCTGCTTGTGTTCGTCCCCGCCAGCGCCTCACTCATGCCTTCTGCTGCTTGTTCGTCCCCGCCAGCGCCTCACTCATCACTCATGCCTTTTTGTCCCCGCCATTTCCTCACTCCTGCCTTCTCGTCCCTATCTATCTATCTATCTATCTATCTATCTATCTATCTATCTATCTATCTATCTATCTATCTATCTATCTATCTATCTATCTATCTATCTATCTATCTATCTATCTATCTATCCATCCATCCATCCATCCATCCATCTATCTATCTATCTATCTATCTATCTATCTATCTATCTATCTATCTATCTATCTATCTATCTATCTATCTATCTATCTATCTATCTATCTATCTATCTATCTATCTATCTATCTATCTATCTATCTATCTATCTATCTATCTATCTTGTTTGCGCTAGGGGTATGAGTTGCTTTCGGCGGAGGAGGAGGAGGGTTTTGCCGGTCTCATCACCGTGTTAGAGAAGAAGGAGAAGGAGAAGGAGAAGGAGAAGGAAGATTGTGCTGGCAACGTCAACGCGCTGGACAACGCGTCGAACCACCAGCCAACAGGCAAGATTTGGCTGCTTAACTCTCTCCCTCTCTCTCTCTCTCTCATTCTCTCTCTCTCTCTCTCTGTCTCTCTCTCTCTCTCTCTCTCTCTCTCTCTCTCTCTCTCTCTCTCTCTCTCTCTCTCTCTCTCTCTCTCTCGCTCTCTCTCTGTCTCTCTCTCTCTCTCTATATATATATATATGTATATATATATATATATATCAACCCCATTTCCTCGCTGCCGCTTCTGTCGTCTGTCGTCTGCAGGTAAACAAGACGACTCCATGGTCAGTTCAGGCTCTGACCAAGAAGATGAACATCATGCCCAACAAGGTGAAGCTGATGTATCCCAGCGCAAAAAGCACGCGCTTGCCTGGCGCTGCGTGTACTGCAAGCTCAAGAACCGGCGGAACTTTTGCGGCGGGTGTGGTGCGCCTGCCCCGCCGCCCCCGCTGCCCCCTTCGTCCGCCGCAAGCACTGGCTACTCGCCGCGATCGCGAGCACGGGCGGCGTCTGCGCCGTTTATACCTCCTGGTGCTGCTGTAGTTGCCAGTGCGTCGTCCTCGCTGCCTGTGCGGTGGCACTCGCCGTCCAAGCAGAGCCCCCGGCGTCTTCTGAAACCGCAGAGCAGCCGGACTCTTCTTGCCTCTCCAGCCAAAGCAAACCAAGCGCATGGTCTAGTCGAGCAGCCAGCAGCGCTTTCGCCCCACAAGGCGTCCGATGGCGGATCGCTCGCCACGCGTCCTGCTCAGCAGCAAACAGCAGCAGCAGCAGCAGCGGCAGCGGCAGAACGTGGACCCCTCGTCGTGCACCGCAGAGGCAACCAGGGCGCCAAGCCCAAGTGGAATGCAGGATTTGCTCCCTTGTCTGGTTCCTCTAAAGGCTTGCGGAAGTCTGGTTCCTCTAAAGGCTTGCGGAAGTCTGGTTCCTCTAAAGGCTTGCGGAAGAAGGCGGCGCAGGCGGCGCGCGCGCTCTTCACCAGGTCGCCGCGTGTGTCCTCGTCGCGCCGCCTGTCCCCGTCCTCCTGGGGCGCGGGCGACGTGAAGGAGGTGAAACTCACCTCCAGCTCTTTCCTGACCAAATTTACCAGCTCGCTCCTCACACCAGAGCAGCCTCAGTCTGCAAACAGCTCGGTGCTCACTCAAGAGCAGCCACAGCAGCAGCAGCCTCGACACGGCCGCGCAGCAACAGCAGCCAGCAGCAGCCTGGTGCTGCACAATCACCTGGTGCAGGATGTGAAAGAGGTATTGTGCAGGATGGACTCATCGCAGTCAGGGAACGTGCACAAAGGTGCGCAGTCGGAGCAGCCGCGAGGAAACGGCCTCAGCAGCGCCTTCACAGCAGCAACCGCAAACAGCGCGCAAGCGAGCGCCAACGGGCAGCAGCAGCCACGCACACAGGCTGCGCCGGCCCCGCACGGTGTTCTGCCGGCGCAAATTGGCAACAGAGCGGGCCAGCTTCCCCCGGCGGGGGCACCAGCCGCAACTTCTTTCGCCTTCCCGCTCATCTTCGACAAGCAGACCCGCGCAGGCAGCTCGGCGGGCATGTTCGGCAACTCGCTGAAGCAGGTGATGGAGAGCTTCACACGCCATGACAACCCCAGCGACACGTCGGTGCTGCTGTTCGGACCGGCCGAAGGCGGCAAGGAACACGTGCTGGAAGACCTGGTCAAGTGGCTAGGCAGCAAGCTGCAGTCGCTGGAGCAGTCGAGCGACGACACCGAGGAGTTGCTGGACGAGGGCTGTGACGACGAGATCAACCTGTCCGCGCTGCTCTACTACCAAAAGGAAGGCAGCACAGGCCCCATGTCCGGGCAGAGTCCGTCTGCAAGGTCAGCAGCCTTAGCTGTGCATACATCAAGGCATAGATACATGCGCACCTAGTTACTTACTTACTTGCTTACTCACTCACTCACTCACTCACTCACTTACTTACTTACTTACTTACCTACTTACTTACCTACTTAGCAACAGCAACGACTCGCCTTTTCTCAAGACGCGCTCACTCAAAGCTGATAACAATGACTCGCCCTTTCTGAAAATGCGATCACCCAAAAACGACAGCTTGTACTTCCTTGCTCTGTTTTCTTCTTTTCTTCCTCTCTGGCTTTCGTTTCTTTGTCTTTGCATTTGTTTCTGTCTCTTCCTTTCTTGATTCTTTCCTTTCCCCCCGCCCCCAGCCCCCCACCCCCCCCCCCCCCCCCCCCCCCACCCCCCCCCCCCCCAAATTATCTATTGACATGTTGATTGTTTGCTAAGGAGCTTGTCGCAGCGTTATCCCAATAAGCGCTATCCAAACCGACAGATGGTCGCTATCTCTATCTATCTATCTATCTATATCTATCTATCTATCTATATCTATCTATCTATCTATCTATCTATCTATCTATCTATCTATCTATCTATCTATCTATCTATCTATCTATCTATATCTGTCTACCTACCTATCTAGATTATCTATCTATCTATCTATCTATCTATCTATCTATCTATCTATCTATCTATCTATCTATCTATCTATCTATCTATCTGTATCTGTCTATCTGTCTGCCTTTCTGTCTGTCTATCTATCTATCTATCTATCTATCTATCTATCTATCTATCTATCTATCTATCTATCTATCTATCTATCTATCTATCTGACAGACAGAGAATTAGGGGATGGTGTGGGTGTGCTGGGCCCGTGGTGGGGTGCCTTATGTGTGCCTAGCCATACGCCTATAAGTCACATGCCGAAATAGCGACGGGAAGCACAATCCTGTTCCCTCAGGGTGCCCTTTCTCGCTTGTTGAGCCCGGAATAAAACCCACAGTGCTCTGTCGGTTTATACTAGACTGTCGAACAGTCTCGAAACTCCATCTGCTTACTGGGTCCTCTGTAATGGAGGTGGGAGCTCGTTCTGCAAGGGGCGCTTATGGAACGAGCCCTGGCCCCGCCTGGTACTAGGGAGGTTTGGTATCGCCTGTATCAGTCCCTTCCGTGCAAACATCACGGCTTAGCTGGGCATCGGGTTAAACTTTACCCACAGACTTCCTTGGTTGACGAAATCAGAAGCTCCTTTTTTCTGACATTAGTCGATATCTCATCTATCTATCTATCTATCTATCTATCTATCTATCTATCTATCTATCTATCTATCTATCTATCTATCTATCTATCTATCTATCTATCTATCTATCTATCTATCTATCTATCTATCTATCTATCTATCTATATCTATCTAGGTCTCCCTGAGCATGACCGGCGAGCTGCAACGGTCAATCTCTATCTATCTATCTATCTATCTATCTATCTATCTATCTATCTATCTATCTATCTATCTATCTATCTATCTATCTATCTATCTAAATATCTATCTATCTATCTACCTACCTACCTACCTACCTACCTACCTATCTATCTATCTATCTATCTATCTATCTATCTATCTATCTATCTATCTATCTATCTATCTATCTATCTATCTATCTATCTATCTATCTATCTATCTATCTATCCCTGGAGACGGTCTCTGCCACTGGCAACTCAGCCTGGGGTTCAGATCTAACTATCTCCTACAATGACGATTTTGTGTCCGCCGTTAATCGCGCGCAGCGCAAGGGCTAAACAGGCAACCAACTCCTGACCATGGCTGATGAAGTCGGGGCGTGATGCAAAGGGTTGATGAAGTCGGGGTTGTAGAAAGGTAACTCACAACGAGCGTGAACTCCTGAAACCTCGACTTGCTCATGGCATCATCTCCTTAGGGCACACGCTCCTGGGGAGTGTTCTAGTGTTGTCCCGTATAGTTCAAAAGGGCTCGGCTACCTTTCGGCTTGAACTGGGCACAGACACCAACCACAGCGAGACAGTGGTTGGTGTGCAGC
>WBZZ01000916.1:122500-125000 GCA_019918135.1 Paulinella micropora | reverse complement strand
CGAGAGACTGACACGGGGGGGATGGAGCACCTCGAACAAGGGCATGGAGGCTCATGTCCGGAAACGGATCGTGCCATCAGCTGCATCAGTATGCCTTAGAGGAAGTATATTATTATTATTATTTAGGGAGTACATAGGCCATTGGTATGGGCTGATTGGTATAAAGCTCCTAGAGTAATGTTCTATGCCGTCAATTCCTTTATTCCACCGATTGGTGTGGAGACTTTCCTTATGGAATGGAGGACTGGATGCACATGGTCTTTTGGCTCAGCAATTGGCAGGAGATATATCATCATCATTATTATTATTATTATTATTATTATTATTATTATTATTATTATTATTATTATCATTATTATTATTATCATTATTATTATTATTATTATTATTATTATTATTATTATTATTATTATTATTATTATTGGACACCGTGATAGCCCAGTGGTCAAGTTCTACCATCTGGGCCCTGTCGCCAGTTCGATTCCCGTCGGTGCCACCAGTATTTTCATTGAACATACCGGTCTATTTCTGGACCAGTATTTTCATTGAACATACCGGCCCGTCTGGAAGTGTTGGAACTGCCCTTGCGGGGGTGTCATTAGAGCTTATCGTCAATTCTTCGTACTCCCCTCACGGGTGAGACGATGGAGGCGCATGTGCAGAAATGCATCAGCCATTGACAGAGAAGCACTATTATTATTATTATTATTAATATTAATATTATTATTATTATCATTATTATTATTATTATTATTATTATCATTATTATTATTATCATTATTATTATTATTATTATTATTATTATTATTATGGACACCGTGATAGCCCAGTGGTCAAGTTCTACCATCTGGGCCCTGTCGCCAGTTCGATTCCCGTCGGTGCCACCAGTATTTTCATTGAACATACCGGTCCGTCTGGAAGTGTTGGAACTGCCCGTGCGGGGGTGTCATTAGAGCCTATCGTCAATTCTTCGTACTCCCCTCACGGGTGAGACGATGGAGGCGCATGTGCAGATTTGCATCAGCCATTGACAGAGAAGCACTATTATTATTATTATTATTATTTTTATTATCATTATTATCATTATTATTATTATTAAGTGGCACCGCGATAGCCCAGTGGTTAAGTTCTACCATCTGGGACCTGTCGCCAGTTCGATTCCAGTCGGTTCCAGTATATTCAAAGGATATTTTCTTTGAAAGTATTGATCTGTCTGGAAGGCTTGGAGCTGCCTTGTGGGGGTGTCAGTAGAGCCTATCGTCAAATCTTCGTACTCCCCTCGCGGGTGAGACGATGGAGGCATATGTGCAGAAATGCATTCGCCATTGACTGAGAAGCACTATTATTATTATTATTATTATTATTATTATTATTATTATTATTTGGACACCGTGATAGCCCAGTGGTCAAGTTCTGCCATCTGGGCCCTGTCGCCAGTTCGATTCCCGTCGGTGCCACCAGTATTTTCATTGAACATACCGGTCTATTTCTGGACCAGTATTTTCATTGAACATACCGGCCCGTCTGGAAGTGTTGGAACTGCCCTTGCGGGGGTGTCATTAGAGCTTATCGTCAATTCTTCGTACTCCCCTCACGGGTGAGACGATGGAGGCGCATGTGCAGAAATGCATCAGCCATTGACAGAGAAGCACTATTATTATTATTATTATTATTATTATTATTTTTATTATTATTATTATTATTAGTCTTGCCCTCAGGAGCTCCATCGGTGGCCCCGATCATCAGGCGAGAGACTGACACGGGGGGGTGGAGGACCTCGAACAAGGGTATTGGAGGCTTATGTCCGTTGAGGATATGCCAAGCTGCATCAGTACGCCTCAGATATAGTTGGAGTGTTGACTGTGACATATTTGAGGGAAATCCCGATGAAAAAACCTAGTCACACTTGCTAAACAGAGTTCCAGCCCAATGGCCTCAAGGCGTTAAACTGTGACGCCAACTCATAACCCTTTGGCGGTAGATGCTGGGGAGGAGGGTCGTTGCGCGCGTAAAAGATCTTAAACTCCGCATATGCTGGTTGATAGCCCAGGACCCAGCAGACACCAGATTGTTATGGGTGGGGTTTCGAGGCAGCTCTAGCAACCGCGCTTGGTGTATGCACTTGCACATTCGGTGACGTCTTGCAAGAGGTTGCTGGCACTGCGGAATAACCTCGGCTTAGTGCAGTCTTGCCCTCAGGAGCTCCATCGGTGGCCCCGATCATCAGGCGAGAGACTGACACGGGGGGGGTGGAGGACCTCGAACAAGGGTATTGGAGGCATGTCCGTTGAGGATATGCCATTAGCTGCATGAGTACGCCTCAGATATAGTAAATATTATTATTATTATTATTATTATTATTATTATTATTATTATTATTATTATTATTATTATTATTATTACTACTACTACTACTACTACATCTACTACTACTACTACTGCTACTACTACCACTACTACGTTGTTGTTGTTGTTGTTGTTGTTGTTGTTGTTGTTGTTG
>WBZZ01000916.1:85000-102500 GCA_019918135.1 Paulinella micropora | reverse complement strand
TATCTCTTCTATCTTGTCTATCTCTTCTATCTCGTCTATCTCTTCTATCTTGTCTATCTCTTCTATCTTGTCTATCTCTTCTATGTTGTCTATCTCTTCTATCTCTTCTATCTCTTCTATCTTGTCTATCTCGTCTATCTCTTCTATCTCTTCTATCTCTTCTATCTCTTCTATCTTGTCTATCTTGTCTATCTTGTCTATCTCTTCCATCTTGTCTATCTCTTCTATCTTGTCTATCTCTTCTATCTTGTCTATCTCTTCTATCTTGTCTATCTCTTCTATCTTGTCTAACTCTTCTATCTCTTCTATCTCTTCTATCTCTTCTATCTTGTCTATCTTGTCTATCTTGTCTATCTCTTCCATCTTGTCTATCTCTTCTATCTTGTCTATCTCTTCTATCTTGTCTATCTCTTCTATCTTGTCTATCTCTTCTATCTTGTCTATCTCTTCTATCTTGTCTATCTCTTCTATCTTGTCTATCTCTTCTATCTTGTCTTGTCTCTTCTATCTTGTCTATCTCTTCTATCTTGTCTATCTCTTCTATCTTGTCTATCTCTTCTATCTTGTCTATCTCTTCTATCTCTTCTATCTCTTCTATCTCGTCTATCTCTTCTATCTCTTCTATCTTGTCTATCTCTTCTATCTCTTCTATCTTGTCTATCTCTTCTATCTTGTCTATCTCTTCTATCTTGTCTATCTCTTCTATCTTGTCTATCTCTTCTATCTTGTCTATCTCTTCTATCTTGTCTATCTCTTCTATCTTGTCTATCTCTTCTATCCCTTCTATCTCTTCTATCGTGTCTATCTCTTCTATCTTGTCTATCTCTTCTATCTTGTCTATCTCTTCTATCTTGCCTATCTCTTCTATCTTGTCTATCTCTTCTATCTTGTCTATCTCTTCTATCTTGTCTATCTCTTCTATCTTGTCTTGTCTATCTCTTCTATCTCTTCTATCTTGTCTATCTCTTCTATCTTGTCTATCTCTTCTATCTTGTCTATCTCTTCTATCTTGTCTATCTCTTCTATCTTGTCTATCTCGTCTATCTCTTCTATCTCTTCTATCTCGTCTATCTCTTCTATCTTGTCTATCTCTTCTATCTCTTCTATCTCTTCTATCTTGTCTATCTCTTCTATCTTGTCTATCTTGTCTATCTCTTCTATCTTGTCTATCTCTTCTATCTTGTCTATCTCTTCTATCTTGTCTATCTCTTCTATCTTGTCTGTCTCTTCTATCTTGTCTATATCTTCTATCTCGTCTATCTCGTCTATCTCTTCTATCTCGTCTATCTCTTCTATCTCTTCTATCTTGTTTATCTCTTCTATCTCTTCTATCTCTTCTATCTTGTCTATCTTGTCTATCTCTTCTATCTTGTCTATCTCTTCTATCTTGTCTATCTCTTCTATCTTGTCTATCTCTTCTATCTTGTCTATCTCTTCTATCTTGTCTATCTCTTCTATCTTGTCTATCCTTTCTATCCCTTCTATCTTGTCTATCTCTTCTATCTTGTCTATCTCTTCTATCTTGTCTATCTCTTCTATCTTGTCTATCTCTTCTATCTCTTCTATCTCTTCTATCTCTTCTATCTCGTCTATCTCTTCTATGTCTTCTATCTTGTCTATCTCGTCTATCTCTTCTATCTTGTCTATCTCTTCTATCTTGTCTATCTCTTCTATCTTGTCTATCTCTTCTATCTTGTCTATCTCTTCTATCCCTTCTATCTCTTCTATCGTGTCTATCTCTTCTATCTTGTCTATCTCTTCTATCTTGTCTATCTCTTCTATCTTGTCTATCTCTTCTATCTTGTCTATCTCTTCTATCTTGTCTATCTCTTCTATCTTGTCTATCTCTTCTATCTTGTCTTGTCTATCTCTTCTATCTCTTCTATCTTGTCTATCTCTTCTATCTTGTCTATCTCTTCTATCTTGTCTATCTCTTCTATCTTGTCTATCTCTTCTATCTTGTCTATCTCTTCTATCTCTTCTATCTCTTCTATCTCGTCTATCTCTTCTATCTTGTCTATCTCTTCTATCTCTTCTATCTCTTCTATCTTGTCTATCTCTTCTATCTTGTCTATCTTGTCTATCTTGTCTATCTCTTCTATCTTGTCTATCTCTTCTATCCCTTCTATCTCTTCTATCGTGTCTATCTCTTCTATCTTGTCTATCTCTTCTATCTTGTCTATCTCTTCTATCTTGTCTATCTCTTCTATCTTGTCTATCTCTTCTATCTTGTCTATCTCTTCTATCTTGTCTATCTCTTCTATCTTGTCTTGTCTATCTCTTCTATCTCTTCTATCTTGTCTATCCCTTCTATCTTGTCTATCTCTTCTATCTTGTCTATCTCTTCTATCTTGTCTATCTCTTCTATCTTGTCTATCTCGTCTATCTCTTCTATCTCTTCTATCTCGTCTATCTCTTCTATCTTGTCTATCTCTTCTATCTCTTCTATCTCTTCTATCTTGTCTATCTCTTCTATCTTGTCTATCTTGTCTATCTCTTCTATCTTGTCTATCTCTTCTATCTTGTCTATCTCTTCTATCTTGTCTATCTCTTCTATCTTGTCTGTCTCTTCTATCTTGTCTATCTCTTCTATCTTATCTATCTCATCTATCTCTTCTATCTCGTCTATCTCTTCTATCTCTTCTATCTTGTTTATCTCTTCTATCTCTTCTATCTCTTCTATCTTGTCTATCTTGTCTATCTCTTCTATCTTGTCTATCTCTTCAATCTTGTCTATCTCTTCTATCTTGTCTATCTCTTCTATCTTGTCTATCTCTTCTATCTTGTCTATCTCTTCTATCTTGTCTATCCTTTCTATCCCTTCTATCTTGTCTATCTCTTCTATCTTGTCTATCTCTTCTATCTTGTCTATCTCTTCTATCTTGTCTATCTCTTCTATCTCGTCTATCTCTTCTATCTCTTCTATCTCGTCTATCTCTTCTATGTCTTCTATCTTGTCTATCTCGTCTATCTTGTCTATCTCTTCTATCTTGTCTATCTCGTCTATCTCTTCTATCTTGTCTATCTCTTCTATCTTGTCTATCTCTTCTATCTTGTCTATCTCGTCTATCTCGTCTATCTTGTCTATCTTGTCTATCTCGTCTATCTTGTCTATCTCTTCTATCTCGTCTATCTCTTCTATCTTGTCTATCTCTTCTATCTTGTCTATCTCTTCTATCTTGTCTATCTCTTCTATCTTGTCTATCTCTTCTATCTTGTCTATCTCGTCTATCTCTTCTATCTTGTCTATCTCTTCTATCTTGTCTATCTTGTCTATCTTGTCTATCTCTTCTATCTCTTCTATCTCTTCTATCTTGTCTATCTCTTCTATCTTGTCTATCTCTTCTATCTTGTCTATCTCTTCTATCTTGTCTATCTCTTCTATCTTGTCTATCTCTTCTATCTCTTCTATTTCTTCTATCTTGTCTATCTCTTCTATCTCTTCTATCTCTTCTATCTTGTCTATCTCTTCTATCTTGTCTGTCTCTTCTATCTTGTCTATCTCTTCTATCTTGTCTATCTCTTCTATCTTGTCTATCTCGTCTATCTCTTCTATCTCTTCTATCTTGTCTATCTCGTCTATCTCTTCTATCTCTTCTATCTTGTCTATCTCTTCTATCTCTTCTATCTTGTCTATCTCTTCTATCTTGTCTATCTCTTCTATCTTGTCTATCTCTTCTATCTTGTCTATCTCTTCTATCTTGTCTATCTCTTCTATCTTGTCTATCTCTGCTATCTTGTCTATTCCTTCTATCTTGTCTATCTCTTCTATCTTGTCTATCTCTTCTATCTTGTCTATCTCGTCTATCTATTCTATCTCTTCTATCTTGTCTATCTCGTCTATCTCTTCTATCTCTTCTATCTTGTCTATCTCTTCTATCTCTTCCATCTTGTCTATCTCTTCTATCTTGTCTATCTCTTCTATCTTGTCTATCTCTTCTATCTTGTCTATCTCTTCTATCTTGTCTATCTCTTCTATCTTGTCTATCTCTTCTATCTTGTCTGTCTCTTCTATCTTGTCTATCTCTTCTATCTCGTCTATCTTGTCTATCTCGTCTATCTTGTCTATCTCTTCTATCTTGTCTATCTCGTCTATCTCTTCTATCTTGTATATCTCTTCTATCTTGTCTATCTCTTCTATCTCTTCTATCTTGTCTATCTCTTCTATCTTGTCTATCTCTTCTATCTTGTCTATCTCTTCTATCTTGTCTATCTCTTCTATCTTGTCTATCTCTTCTATCTTGTCTATCTCTTCTATCTTGTCTATCTCTTCTATCTTGTCTGTCTCTTCTATCTTGTCTATCTCTTCTAATCTATCTCTTCTATCTTGTCTATCTCCACTATCTCTTCTATATCTTCTATCTTGTTTATCTCGTCTATCTCTTCTATCTCTTCTATCTTGTCTATCTCTTCTATCTCTTCTATCTTGTCTATCTCTTCTATCTTGTCTATCTCTTCTATCTTGTCTATCTCTTCTATCTTGTCTATCTCTTCTATCTTGTCTATCTCTTCTATCTTGTCTATCTCTTCTATCTTGTCTATCTCTTCTATCCCTTCTATCTTGTCTATCTCTTCTATCTTGTCTATCTCTTCTATCTTGTCTATCTCTTCTATCTTGTCTATCTCTTCTATCTCTTCTTTCGTATCTGTCTATCTTATCTTTCGTATCTTATCCATCTTATCTATCTATCTTATCTACCTTCTCGACGCCCTTTCGCACCATGCGCGTCCGCACTCTGGTCTTTCTGTCTCTTCTATCTCTTCTATCTTGTCTATCTCTTCTCTTCTATCTCTTCTATCTTGTCTATCTCTTCTATCTTGTCTATCTCTTCTATCTTGTCTATCTCTTCTATCTCTTCTATCTCTTCTATCTCTTCTATCTCTTCTATCTTGTCTATCTCTTCTATCTTGTCTATCTCTTCTATCTTGTCTATCTCTTCTATCTTGTCTATCTCTTCTATCTCTTCTATCTTGTCTATCTCTTCTATCTTGTCTATCTCTTCTATCTCTTCTATCTCTTCTATCTTGTCTATCTCTTCTATCTTGTCTATCTCTTCTATCTTGTCTATCTCTTCTATCTTGTCTATCTCTTCTATCTTGTCTATCTCTTCTATCTTGTCTATCTCTTCTATCTCTTCTATCTCTTCTATCTCTTCTATCTCTTCTATCTCTTCTATCTTGTCTATCTCTTCTATCTTGTCTATCTCTTCTATCTTGTCTATCTCTTCTATCTCTTCTATCTCTTCTATCTCTTCTATCTCTTCTATCTTGTCTATCTCTTCTATCTTGTCTATCTCTTCTATCTCTTCTATCTTGTCTATCTCTTCTATCTTGTCTATCTCTTCTATCTTGTCTATCTCTTCTATCTCTTCTATCTCTTCTATCTTGTCTATCTCTTCTATCTTGTCTATCTCTTCTATCTTGTCTATCTCTTCTATCTTGTCTATCTCTTCTATCTTGTCTATCTCTTCTGTCTGTTCTATCACTTCTATCTTGTCTATCTCTTCTATCTTGTCTATCTCTTCTATCTCTTCTATCTTGTCTATCTCTTCTATTTTGTCTATCTCTTCTATCTTGTCTATCTCTTCTATCTTGTCTATCTCTTCTATCTCTTCTATCTTGTCTATCTCTTCTATCTTGTCTATCTCTTCTATCTTGTCTATCTCTTCTATCTCTTCTATCTCTTCTATCTTGTCTATCTTGTCTATCTTGTCTATCTCTTCTATCTTGTCTATCTCTTCTATCTTGTCTATCTCTTCTATCTTGTCTATCTCTTCTATCTTGTCTATCTCTTCTATCTTGTCTATCTCTTCTATCTCTTCTATCTCTTCTATCTCTTCTATCTCTTCTATCTCTTCTATCTCTTCTATCTCTTCTATCTTGTCTATCTCTTCTATCTCGTCTATCTCTTCTATCTTGTCTATCTCTTCTATCTTGTCTATCTCTTCTATGTTGTCTATCTCTTCTATCTCTTCTATCTTGTCTATCTCTTCTGTCTTGTCTATTTCTTCTATCTTGTCTATCTCTTCTATCTCTTCTATCTTGTCTATCTCTTCTATCTTGTCTATCTCTTCTATCTTGTCTATCTCTTCTATCTCTTCTATCTTGTCTATCTCTTCTATCTTGTCTATCTCTTCTATCTTGTCTATCTCTTCTATCTTGTCTATCTCTTCTGTCTCTTCTATCTCTTCTGTCTCTTCTATCTCTTCTATCTCGTCTATCTCTTCTATCTTGTCTATCTCTTCTATCTTGTCTATCTCTTCCATCTTGTCTGTCTCTTCTATCTTGTCTGTCTCTTCTATCTTGTCTATCTCTTCTATCTTGTCTATCTTGTCTATCTTGTCTATCTCTTCTATCTCTTCTATCTCTATCTCTTCTATCTCTTCTATCTTGTCTATCTCTTCTATCTCTTCTATCTTGTCTATCTCTTCTATCTTGTCTATCTCTTCTATCTTGTCTATCTCTTCTATCTCTTCTATCTCTTCTATCTTGTCTATCTCTTCTATCTATCTTGTCTATCTCTTCTATCTCTTCTATCTTGTCTATTCTATCTCTTCTATCTCTTCTATCTTGTCTATCTCTTCTAACTTGTCTATCTCTTCTATCTTGTCTATCTCTTCTATCTTGTCTATCTCTTCTATCTCTTCTATCTCTTCTATCTTGTCTATCTCTTCTATCTTGTCTATCTCTTCTATCTTGTCTATCTCTTCTATCTCGTCTATCTCTTCTATCTTGTCTATCTCTTCTATCTTGTCTATCTCTTCTATGTTGTCTATCTCTTCTATCTCTTCTATCTCTTCTATCTTGTCTATCTCGTCTATCTCTTCTATCTCTTCTATCTCTTCTATCTCTTCTATCTTGTCTATCTTGTCTATCTTGTCTATCTCTTCTATCTTGTCTATCTCTTCTATCTTGTCTATCTCTTCTATCTTGTCTATCTCTTCTATCTTGTCTATCTCTTCTATCTTGTCTATCTCTTCTATCTCTTCTATCTCTTCTATCTTGTCTATCTCTTCTATCTTGTCTATCTCTTCTATCTTGTCTATCTCTTCTATCTTGTCTATCTCTTCTATCTTGTCTATCTCTTCTATCTTGTCTATCTCTTCTATCTTGTCTTGTCTCTTCTATCTTGTCTATCTCTTCTATCTTGTCTATCTCTTCTATCTTGTCTATCTCTTCTATCTCTTCTATCTCTTCTATCTCTTCTATCTCTTCTATCTCGTCTATCTCTTCTATCTCTTCTATCTTGTCTATCTCTTCTATCTCTTCCATCTTGTCTATCTCTTCTATCTTGTCTATCTCTTCTATCTTGTCTATCTCTTCTATCTTGTCTATCTCTTCTATCTTGTCTATCTCTTCTATCTTGTCTATCTCTTCTATCTTGTCTATCTCTTCTATCCCTTCTATCTCTTCTATCGTGTCTATCTCTTCTATCTTGTCTATCTCTTCTATCTTGTCTATCTCTTCTATCTTGTCTATCTCTTCTATCTTGTCTATCTCTTCTATCTCTTCTATCTCTTCTATCTTGTCTATCTCTTCTATCTCTTCTATCTCTTCTATCTTGTCTATCTCTTCTATCTTGTCTATCTCTTCTATCTTGTCTATCTCTTCTATCTTGTCTATCTCTTCTATCCCTTCTATCTCTTCTATCTTGTCTATCTCTTCTATCTTGTCTATCTCTTCTATCTTGTCTATCTTGTCTATCTTGTCTATCTCTTCTATCTCTTCTATCTTGTCTATCTCTTCTATCTTGTCTATCTCTTCTATCTTGTCTATCTCTTCTATCTTGTCTATCTCCTCTATCTCTTCTATCTCTTCTATCTTGTCTATCTCTTCTATCTCGTCTATCTCTTCTATCTCTTCTATCTTGTCTATCTCTTCTATCTTGTCTATCTCTTCTATCTTGTCTATCTCTTCTATCTTGTCTATCTCTTCTATCTTGTCTATCTCTTCTATCTTGTCTATCTCGTCTATCTTGTCTATCTCTTCTATCTTGTCTATCTCTTCTATCTTGTCTATCTCTTCTATCTTGTCTATCTCTTCTATCTTGTCTATCTCTTCTATCTTGTCTATCTCCTCTGTCTCTTCTATCTCTTCTATCTTGTCTATCTCTTCTATCTTGTCTATCTCTTCTATCTTGTCTATCTCTTCTATCTTGTCTATCTTGTCTATCTCTTCTATCTTGTCTATCTCTTCTATCTCTTCTATCTTGTCTATCTCTTCTATCTTGTCTATCTCTTCTATCTTGTCTATCTCTTCTATCTTGTCTATCTCTTCTATCTTGTCTATCTCTTCTATCTTGTCTATCTCTTCTATCTTGTCTATCTCTTCTATCTCTTCTATCTTGTCTATCTCTTCTATCTTGTCTATCTCTTCTATCTTGTCTATCTCTTCTATCTTGTCTATCTCTTCTATCTTGTCTATCTCGTCTATCTCTTCTATCTCTTCTATCTCGTCTATCTCTTCTATCTTGTCTATCTCTTCTATCTTGTCTATCTCTTCTATCTTGTCTATCTCTTCTATCTCTTCTATCTTGTCTATCTCTTCTATCTTGTCTATCTCTTCTATCTTGTCTATCTCTTCTATCTTGTCTATCTCTTCTATCTTGTCTGTCTCTTCTATCTTGTCTATCTCTTCTATCTTATCTATCTCGTCTATCTCTTCTATCTCGTCTATCTCTTCTCTCTCTTCTATCTTGTTTATCTCGTCTATCTCTTCTATCTCTTCTATCTTGTCTATCTCTTCTATCTTGTCTATCTCTTCTATCTTGTCTATCTCTTCTATCTTGTCTATCTCTTCTATCTTGTCTGTCTCTTCTATCTTGTCTATCTCTTCTAATCTATCTCTTCTATCTCATCTATCTCTTCTATCTCTTCTATCTTGTTTATCTCGTCTATCTCTTCTATCTTGTCTATCTTTTCTATCCCTTCTATCTTGTCTATCTCTTCTATCTTGTCTATCTCTTCTATCTTGTCTATCTCTTCTATCTTGTCTATCTCTTCTATCTCTTCTATCTCTTCTATCTCTTCTATCTCGTCTATCTCTTCTATGTCTTCTATCTTGTCTATCTCGTCTATCTTGTCTATCTCTTCTATCTTGTCTATCTCGTCTATCTCTTCTATCTTGTCTATCTCTTCTATCTTGTCTATCTCTTCTATCTTGTCTATCTTGTCTATCTCTTCTATCTTGTCTGTCTCTTCTGTTTTGTCTACCTCTTCTATCCCGTCTATCTCTTCTATCTTGTCTATCTCGTCTATCTTGTCTATCTCTTCTATCTTATCTATCTCTTCTATCTTGTCTATCTCTTCTATCTTGTCTATCTCTTCTATCTTGTCTATCTCTTCTATCTTGTCTATCTCTTCTATCTCTTCTATCTCTTCTATCTTGTCTATCTCTTCTATCTTGTCTATCTCTTCTATCTTGTCTATCTCTTCTATCTTGTCTATCTCTTCTATCTTGTCTATCTCTTCTATCTTGTCTATCTCTTCTATCTTGTCTATCTCTTCTATCTTGTCTATCTCTTCTATCTTGTCTATCTCGTCTATCTCTTCTATCTCTTCTATCTTGTCTATCTCGTCTATCTCTTCTATCTCTTCTATCTTGTGTATCTCGTCTATCTCTTCTATCTTGTCTATCTCTTCTATCTTGTCTATCTTGTCTATCTCTTCTATCTTGTGCGTCTCTTCTATCTTGTCTATCTCTTCTATCCCGTCTATCTCTTCTATCTTGTCTATCTCTTCTATCTTGTCTATCTCTTCTATCTTGTCTATCTCGTCTATCTCGTCTATCTCTTCTATCTTGTCTATCTCTTCTATCTTGTCTATCTCTTCTATCTCGTCTATCTCTTCTATCTTGTCTATCTCTTCTATCTTGTCTATCTCTTCTATCTTGTCTATCTCTTCTATCTTGTCTATCTCTTCTATCTTGTCTATCTCGTCTATCTCTTCTATCTCTTCTATCTCTTCTATCTCTTCTATCTTGTCTATCTTGTCTATCTTGTCTATCTCTTCTATCTCTTCTATCTCTTCTATCTTGTCTATCTCTTCTATCTTGTCTATCTCTTCTATCTTGTCTATCTTGTCTATCTTGTCTATCTTGTCTATCTCTTCTATCTCTTCTATCTCTTCTATCTTGTCTATCTCTTCTATCTTGTCTATCTCTTCTATCTTGTCTATCTCTTCTATCTTGTCTATCTCTTCTATCTTGTCTATCTCTTCTATCTCTTCTATTTCTTCTATCTTGTCTATCTCTTCTATCTCTTCTATCTCTTCTATCTTGTCTATCTCTTCTATCTTGTCTGTCTCTTCTATCTTGTCTATCTCTTCTATCTTGTCTATCTCTTCTATCTTGTCTATCTCGTCTATCTCTTCTATCTCTTCTATCTTGTCTATCTCGTCTATCTCTTCTATCTCTTCTATCTTGTCTATCTCTTCTATCTCTTCCATCTTGTCTATCTCTTCTATCTTGTCTATCTCTTCTATCTTGTCTATCTCTTCTATCTTGTCTATCTCTTCTATCTTGTCTATCTCTTCTATCTTGTCTATCTCTGCTATCTTGTCTATTCCTTCTATCTTGTCTATCTCTTCTATCTTGTCTATCTCTTCTATCTTGTCTATCTCTTCTATCTTGTCTATCTCGTTCATCTATTCTATCTCTTCTATCTTGTCTATCTCGTCTATCTTGTCTATCTCTTCTATCTTGTCTATCTCTTCTATCTCTTCCATCTTGTCTATCTCTTCTATCTTGTCTATCGCTTCTATCTTGTCTATCTCTTCTATCTTGTCTATCTCTTCTATCTTGTCTATCTCTTCTATCTTGTCTATCTCTTCTATCTTGTCTGTCTCTTCTATCTTGTCTATCTCTTCTATCTCTTCTTTCTTGTCTATCTCGTCTATCTTGTCTATCTCTTCTATCTTGTCTATCTCGTCATTCTCTTCTATCTTGTATATCTCTTCTATCTTGTCTATCTCTTCTATCTCGTCTATCTTGTTTATCTCTTCTATCTTGTCTATCTCTTCTATCTTGTCTATCTCTTCTATCTTGTCTATCTCTTCTATCTTGTCTATCTCTTCTATCTTGTCTATCTCTTCTATCTTGTCTATCTCTTCTATCTTGTCTGTCTCTTCTATCTTGTCTATCTCTTCTAATCTATCTCTTCTTTCTTGTCTATCTCCACTATCTCTTCTATATCTTCTATCTTGTTTATCTCGTCTATCTCTTCTATCTCTTCTATCTTGTCTATCTCTTCTATCTCTTCTATCTTGTCTATCTCTTCTATCTTGTCTATCTCTTCTATCTTGTCTATCTCTTCTATCTTGTCTATCTCTTCTATCTTGTCTATCTCTTCTATCTTGTCTATCTCTTCTATCCCTTCTATCTTGTCTATCTCTTCTATCCCTTCTATCTTGTCTATCTCTTCTATCTTGTCTATCTCTTCTATCTTGTCTATCTCTTCTATCTTGTCTATCTCTTCTATCTCTTCTATCTTGTCTATCTCGTCTATCTCGTGTATCTCTTCTATCTCTTCTATCTTGTCTATTCCTTCTATCTTGTCTATCTCTTCTATCTCTTCTATCTTGTCTATCTCTTCTATCTTGTCTATCTCTTCTATCTTGTCTATCTCTTCTATCTTGTCTATCTTGTCTATCTCTTCTATCTTGTCTGTCTCTTCTATCTCGTCTATCTCTTCTATCTTGTCTATCTCTTCTATCTTGTCTTTCTTGTCTATCTCTTCTATCTTGTCTATTCCTTCTATCTTGTCTATCTCTTCTATCTTGTCTATCTCTTCTATCTTGTCTATCTCTTCTATCTTGTCTATCTTGTCTATCTCTTCTATCCCGTCTATCTCTTCTATCTTGTCTATCTCTTCTATCTTGTCTATCTCTTCTATCTTGTCTATCTCTTCTATCTCTTCTATCCCGTCTATCTCTTCTATCTTGTCTATCTCTTCTATCCCGTCTATCTCTTCTATCTTGTCTATCTCTTCTATCTTGTCTATCTCTTCTATCTTGTCTATCTCTTCTATCTTGTCTATCTCTTCTATCTTGTCTATCTCTTCTATCTTGTCTATCTCTTCTATCTTGTCTGTCTCTTCTATCTTGTCTATCTCTTCTATCTTGTCTATCTCTTCTATCTTGTCTATCTCGTCTATCTCTTCTATCTCTTCTATCTTGTCTATCTCGTCTATCTCTTCTATCTCTTCTATCTCTTCTATCTTGTCTATCTCTTCTATCTTGTCTGTCTCTTCTATTTCGTCTATCTCTTCTATCATGTCTATCTCTTCTATCGTGTCTATCTCTTCTATCTTGTCTATCTCTTCTATCTTGTCTATCTCTTCTATCTTGTCTGTCTCTTCTATCTTGTCTATCTCTTCTATCTTGTCTATCTCTTCTATCTTGTCTATCTCTTCTATCTTGTCTATCTCTTCTATCTTGTCTATCTCGTCTATCTCTTCTATCTCTTCTATCTTGTCTATCTCGTCTATCTTGTCTATCTCTTCTATCTCTTCTATCTCTTCTATCTTGTCTATCTCTTCTATCTTGTCTATCTTGTCTATCTCTTCTATCTTGTCTATCTCGTCTATCTCTTCTATCTCTTCTATCTCTTCTATCTCGTCTATCTCTTCTATCTTGTCTATCTTGTCTATCTCGTCTATCTCTTCTATCTCTTCTATCTCTTCTATCTTGTCTATCTCTTCTATCTTGTCTATCTCTTCTATCTTGTCTATCTTGTCTATCTCTTCTATCTCTTCTATCTCTTCTATCTCTTCTATCTCTTCTATCTCGTCTATCTCTTCTATCTCTTCTATCTCGTCTATCTCGTCTATCTCGTCTATCTCGTCTATCTCGTCTATCTCTTCTATTTCGTCTATCTCGTCCATCTCTTCTATCTTGTCTATCTCGTCTGTCTCGTCTATCTCTTCTATCTCTTCTATCTCTTCTATCTCTTCTATCTCTTCTATCTCGTCTATCTCTTCTATCTCTTCTATCTCGACTATCTCTTCTATCTCGTCTATCTCGTCTATCTCGTCTATCTCGTCTATCTCTTCTGTCTCTTCTATCTCGTCTATCTCGTCTATCTCGTCTATCTCTTCTATCTCTTCTATCTTGTCTATCTCTTCTATCTCGTCTATCTCGTCTATCTCTTCTATCTCGTCTATCTCGTCTATCTCGTCTATCTCGTCTATCTCTTCTATCTTGTCTATCTTGTCTATCTCGTCTATCTCGTCTATCTCGTCTATCTCGTCTGTCTCGTCTATTCTTCTATCTCTTCTATCTCGTCTATCTCGTCTATCTCTTCTATCTCGTCTATCTCGTCTATCTCGTCTATCTCATCTATTCTTCTATCTCTTCTATCTCGTCTATCTCGTCTATCTCGTCTATCTCTTCTATCTTGTCTATCTCTTCTATCTCTTCTATCTCGTCTATCTCGTCTATCTCTTCTATCTCGTCTATCTCTTCTATCTCGTCTATCTCGTCTATCTCTTCTATCTCTTCTATCTTGTCTATCTCGTCTATCTCGTCTATCTCGTCTATCTCGTCTATCTCGTCTATCTCTTCTATCTCGTCTATCTCGTCTATCTCGTCTATCTCGTCTATCTCTTCTATCTTGTCTATCTCGTCTATCTCGTCTATCTCTTCTATCTCGTCTATCTCTTCTATCTCTTCTATCTCTTCTATCTCTTCTATCTCGTCTATCTCTTCTATCTCGTCTATCTCTTCTATCTCGTCTATCTCGTCTATCTCTTCTATCTCGTCTATCTCTTCTATCTCGTCTATCTCGTCTATCTCTTCTATCTCTTCTATCTTGTCTATCTTGTCTATCTCTTCTATCTTGTCTATCTCTTCTATCTTGTCTATCTCTTCTATCTTGTCTATCTCTTCTATCTTGTCTATCTCTTCTATCTTGTCTGTCTCTTCTATCTTGTCTATCTCTTCTATCTTGTCTATCTCTTCTATCTTGTCTATCTCTTCTATCTCTTCTATCTCTTCTATCTTGTCTATCTCGTCTATCTCTATCTCTTCTATCTCTTCTATCTTGTCTATCTCTTCTATCTTGTCTATCTCTTCTATTTCGTCTATCTCTTCTATCATGTCTATCTCTTCTATCTTGTCTATCTCTTCTATCTTATCTATCTCTTCTATCTTGTCTATCTCTTCTATCTTGTCTGTCTCTTCTATCTTGTCTATCTCTTCTATCTTGTCTATCTCTTCTATCTTGTCTATCTCTTCTATCTTGTCTATCTCTTCTATCTCTTCTATCTTGTCTATCTCGTCTATCTTGTCTATCTCTTCTATCTCTTCTATCTTGTCTATCTCTTCTATCTTGTCTATCTTGTCTATCTCTTCTATCTTGTCTATCTCGTCTATCTCTTCTATCTCTTCTATCTCTTCTATCTCGTCTATCTCTTCTATCTTGTCTATCTTGTCTATCTCGTCTATCTCTTCTATCTCTTCTATCTCTTCTATCTTGTCTATCTCTTCTATCTTGTCTATCTCTTCTATCTTGTCTATCTTGTCTATCTCTTCTATCTCTTCTATCTCTTCTATCTCTTCTATCTCTTCTATCTCGTCTATCTCTTCTATCTCTTCTATCTCGTCTATCTCGTCTATCTCGTCTATCTCGTCTATCTCGTCTATCTCGTCTATCTCTTCTATTTCGTCTATCTCGTCCATCTCTTCTATCTTGTCTATCTCGTCTATCTCTTCTATCTCTTCTATCTCTTCTATCTCTTCTATCTCTTCTATCTCGTCTATCTCTTCTATCTCTTCTATCTCGACTATCTCTTCTATCTCGTCTATCTCGTCTATCTCGTCTATCTCGTCTATCTCGTCTATCTCTTCTGTCTCTTCTATCTCGTCTATCTCGTCTATCTCTTCTATCTCTTCTATCTCTTCTATCTCGTCTATCTCTTCTATCTCGTCTATCTCTTCTATCTCGTCTATCTCGTCTATCTCGTCTATCTCGTCTATCTTGTCTATCTTGTCTATCTCGTCTATCTCGTCCATCTCGTCTATCTCGTCTATCTCGTTCTCGTCAATCTCGTCTATCTCGTCTATCTCGTCTATCTCGTCTATCTCGTCTATTCTTCTATCTCTTCTATCTCGTCTATCTCGTCTATCTCGTCTATCTCTTCTATCTCGTCTATCTCTTCTATCTCTTCTATCTCGTCTATCTCGTCTATCTCTTCTATCTCGTCTATCTCTTCTATCTCGTCTATCTCGTCTATCTCTTCTATCTCTTCTATCTTGTCTATCTCGTCTATCTCGTCTATCTCGTCTATCTCGTCTATCTCGTCTATTTCTTCTATCTCTTCTATCTCGTCTATCTCGTCTATCTCGTCTATCTCGTCTATCTCTTCTATCTCGTCTATCTCTTCTATCTCTTCTATCTCTTCTATCTTGTCTATCTCTTCTATCTCGTCTATCTCGTCTATCTCGTCTATCTCGTCTATCTCTTCTATCTCTTCTATCTCTTCTATCTCGTCTATCTCTTCTATCTCGTCTATCTCGTCTATCTCGTCTATCTCTTCTATCTCTTCTATCTTGTCTATCTCGTCTATCTCGTCTATCTCGTCTATCTCTTCTGTCTCTTCTATCTCGTCTATCTCTTCTATCTCGTCTATCTCTTCTATCTCGTCTATCTCTTCTATCTCGTCTATCTCGTCTATCTCGTCTATCTCTTCTATCTCTTCTATCTCGTCTATCTCGTCTATCTCGTCTATCTCGTCTATCTCGTCTGTCTCTTCTATCTCGTCTATCTCTTCTATCTCTTCTATCTCGTCTATCTCGTCTATCTCGTCTATCTCTTCTATCTCGTCTATCTCGTCCATCTCGTCTATCTCGTCTATCTTGTCTATCTTGTCTATCTTGTCTATCTCGTCTATCTCGTCTATCTCGTCTATCTCGTCTATCTCGTCTATCTCGTCTATTTTGTCTATCTCTTCTATCTCTTCTATCTCGTCTATCTCGTCTATCTCTTCTATCTCGTCTATCTCGTCTATCTCTTCTATCTCTTCTATCTCGTCTATCTCGTCTATCTCGTCTATCTCTTCTATCTCTTCTATCTCGTCTATCTCGTCTATCTCGTCTATCTCGTCTATCTCTTCTATCTCTTCGATCTCGTCTATCTCGTCTATCTCTTCTATCTCTTCTATCTCTTCTATCTCTTCTATCTCGTCTATCTCGTCTATCTCGTCTATCTTGTCTATCTCGTCTATCTCGTCTATCTCGTCTATCTCGTCTATCTCGTCTATCTCTTCTATCTCTTCTATCTCTTCTATCTCGTCTATCTCGTCTATCTCGTCTATCCCTTCTATCTCTTCTATCTCGTCTATCTCTTCTATCTCTTCTATCTCGTCTATCTCGTCTATCTCTTCTATCTCGTCTATCTCGTCTATCTCTTCTATCTCTTCTACCTCTTCTATCTCGTCTATCTCGTCTATCTCGTCTATCTCGTCTATCTCTTCTATCTCTTCTATCTCTTCTATCTCGTCTATCTTATCTATCTCGTCTATCTCGTCTATCTCGTCTATCTCTTCTATCTTGTCTATTTCGTCTTCTCGTCTATCTCCTATCTCTTCTATCTCGTCTATCTCGTCTATCTCGTCTATCTCTTCTATCTCGTCTATCTCGTCTATCTCTTCTATCTCGTCTATCTCGTCTATCTCGTCTATCTCGTCTATCTCGTCTATCTCGTCTATCTCTTCGATCCCGTCTATCTCGTCTATCTCGTCGATCTCTTCTATCTCTTCTATCTCTTCTATCTCTTCTATCTCGTCTATCTCGTCTATCTCGTATATCTCTTCCATCTCGTCTATCTAGTTTATCTCGTCTATTTCGTCTATCTCGTCTATCTCTTCTATCTCTTCTATCTCGTCTATCTCGTCTATCTCGTCTATCTCTTTTATCTCTTCTATCTCTTCTATCTCGTCTATCTCCTCTATCTCCTCTATCTCTTCTATCTCTTCTATCTCGTCTATCTCGTCTATCTCTTCTATCTTGTCTATCTCGTCTATCTCGTCTATCTCGTCTATCTCGTCTATCTTGTCTATCTCGTCTATCTCGTCTATCTCGTCTATCTCGTCTATCTCGTCTATCTCTTCTATCTTGTCTATCTCGTCTATCTCGTCTATCTCTTCTATCTCGTCTATCTCGTCTATCTTGTCTATCTTGTCTATCTCTTCTATCTCGTCTATCTCTTCTATCTCGTCTATCTCTTCTATCTCGTCTATCTCGTCTATCTCTTCTATCTTGTCTATCTCGTCTATCTCTTCTATCTCTTCTATCTTGTCTATCTCGTCTATTTCGTCTATCTCGTCTATCTCGTCTATCTCGTCTATCTCGTCTATCTCGTCTATCTTGTCTATCTCGTCTATCTTGTCTATCTTGTCTATCTCGTCTATCTCGTCTATCTCGTCTATCTCGTCTATCTTGTCTATCTTGTCTATCTTGTCTATCTCGTCTATCTCGTCTATCTCGTCTATCTCGTCTATCTCTTC
>WBZZ01000916.1:20000-25000 GCA_019918135.1 Paulinella micropora | reverse complement strand
CATACATAAATACATACATACATACATACATACATACATACATAAATACACATGCATACACACATGCATACACACATGCATACACACATACATACACACATACATACACACATACATACACACAACATGCATACATACATAGATGCATATATGCATACATGGAGTGCATTGCACATACATACATAGATGCATACATGAATTGCCATGCATTGAATTGCACTGCATTGCATGGCGTTGCGTTGCGGTACGGTACGGTATACGGTATACGGTATACGGTATACGGTACGTTACAGTACAGTACAGTACAGTACAGTTCAGTTCAGTACAGTACAGTACATTACAGTACATTACATGATATTACATATTACATTACATTACATTACATTACATTACATTACATACATGCATACATACATACATACATACATACATACATGCATACATATACACACATACACACACATACACACACTCACACACTCACACACACACACACACATACATGCATACATACATACATACATACATACATACATACATGTGCATGCATGCATGCATGCATGCATACATACATACATACATACATACATACATACATACATACATTACATACATACATACATACATACATACATACAAACTACACATATATACATACGTACATAGCTAGCTAGCTAGCTAGGTACCTCTTTCGCGGCGGCCAGGAGTGCCTCTTGTGCCTTGACGGCCTGACAGAGGTCACACAGCAACAAGCATGGTGATGGTGGTGGTGGCCGTGATGATCGGCCAGGAGTGCCTCTTGTGCCTACAAGGCCTGACAAAGGTCACAGCAACAAGCATGGTGATGGTGGTGGCCGTGATGGTGGTGGCCGTGATGGTGATGGTGATGATGATGGTGGTGATGATGGTGGTGATGTTGATGATGTTGATGATGTTGATGATGATGATAATGGTGATAGCAATAATAATAATAATAATAATAATAATAATAATAATAATAATAATAATAACAATAATAATAATAATAATAGTGCTTCTCTGTCAATGGCTGATGCAAATCTGCACATGCACCTCCATCGTCTCACCCGTGAGGGGAGTACGAAGAATTGACGATAGGCTCTAATGACACCCCCGCACCGGCAGTTCCAACACTTCCAGACGGACCGGTATGTTCAAAGAGGATACTGGTGGCCGACGGGAATCGAACTGGCGACAGGGCCCAGATGGTAGAACTTGACCACTGGGCTATCACGGTGTCCAATAATAATAATAATAATAATAATAATAATAATAATAATAATAATAATAATAATAATAATAATAACAATAATAGTGCTTCTCTGTCAATGGCTGATGCAAATCTGCACATGCGCCTCCATCGTCTCACCCGTGAGGGGAGTACGAAGAATTGACGATAGGCTCTAATGACACCCCCGCAAGGGCAGTTCCAACACTTCCAGACGGACCGGTATGTTCAATGAAAATACTGGTGGCACCGACGGGAATCGAACTGGCGACAGGGCCCAGATGGTAGAACTTGACCACTGGGCTATCACGGTGTCCATAATAATAATAATAATAATAATAATAATAATAATAATAATAATAATAATAATAATAATAATAATAGTGTATCTCCTGCCAATTGCTGAGCCAAAAGGCCATGTGCATCCAGTCCTCCATTCCATAAGGAAAGTCTCCACACCAATCGGTGGAATAAAGGAAGTGACGGCATAGAACATTACTCTAGGAGCTTTATACCAATCAGCCCATGGAAAGGACCGATGGCCTATGTACTCCCTAATAATAATAATAATAATAATAATAATAATAATAATACTATATCTGAGGCGTACTGATGCAGCTAATGGCATATCCTCAACGGACATAAGCCTCCAATACCCTTGTTCGAGGTCCTCCACCCCCCCGTGTCAGTCTCTCGCCTGATGATCGGGGCCACCGATGGAGCTCCTGAGGGCAAGACTGCACTAAGCCGAGGTTATTCCGCAGTCCCAGCAACCTCTTGCAAGACGTCACCGAATGTGCAAGTGCATACACCAAGCGCGGTTGCTAGAGCTGCCTCGAAACCCCACCCATAACAATCTGGTGTCTGCTGGGTCCTGGGCTATCAACCAGCATATGCGGAGTTTAAGATCTTTTACGCGCGCAACGACCCTCCTCCCCAGCATCTACCACCAAAGGGTTATGAGTTGGCGTCACAGTTTAACGCCTTGAGGCCATTGGGCTGGAACTCTGTTTAGCAAGTGTGACTAGGTTTTTTCATCGGGATTTCCCTCAAATATGTCACAGTCAACACTCCAAGGCAGATTTACTATATCTGAGGCGTACTGATGCAGCTAATGGCATATCCTCAACGGACATAAGCCTCCAATACCCTTGTTCGAGGTCCTCCACCCCCCCGGGTCAGTCTCTCGCCTGATGATCGGGGCCACCGATGGAGCTCCTGAGGGCAAGACTGCACTAAGCCGAGGTTATTCCGCAGTCCCAGAATAATAATAATAATAATAATAATAGTGTATCTCCTGCCAATTGCTGAGCCAAAAGGCCATGTGCATCCAGTCCTCCATTCCATAAGGAAAGTCTCCACACCAATCGGTGGAATAAAGGAAGTGACGGCATAGAACATTACTCTAGGAGCTTTATACCAATCAGCCCATGGAAAGGACCGATGGCCTATGTACTCCCTAATAATAATAATAATAATAATAATAATAATAATAATAATAATAATAATAATAATAATAATAATAATAGTGCTTCTCTGTCAATGGCTGATGCAAATCTGCACATGCGCCTCCATCGTCTCACCCGTGAGGGGAGTACGAAGAATTGACGATAGGCTCTAATGACACCCCCGCAAGGGCAGTTCCAACACTTCCAGACGGACCGGGTTCAATGAAAATACTGGTGGCACCGACGGGAATCGAACTGGCGACAGGGCCCAGATGGTAGAACTTGACCACTGGGCTATCACGGTGTCCAAATAATAATAATAATAATGATAATAATAATAATAATAATAATAATAATAATAATAATAATAATAATAGTAATAATAGTAATAATAATAATAATAACAATAATAATAATAATAATAATAATAATAATAGTAATAATAAAAATAATAAAAATAATAATACTAACACTAATAGTGCTTCTCTGTCAATGGCTGATGCATTTCTGCACATGCGCCTCCATCGTCTCACCCGTGAGGGGAGTACGAAGAATTGACGATGAGCTCTAATGACACCCCCGCAAGGGCAGTTCCAACACTTCCAGACGGGCCGGTATGTTCAATGAAAATACTGGTCCAGAAATAGACCGGTATGTTCAACGAAAATACTGGTGGCACCGACGGGAATCGAACTGGCGACAGGGCCCAGATGGTAGAACTTGACCACTGGGCTATCACGGTGTCCATACTAACACTAATAATAATAATAATAATAATAATAATAATAATAATAATAATAATAATAATAATAATAATAATAATAGTAATAATAATGATAATAATAATAATAATAGTGCTTCTCTGTCAATGGCTGATGCATTTCTGCACATGCGCCTCCATCGTCTCACCCTTGAGGGGAGTACGAAGAATTGACGATAAGCTCTAATGACACCCCCGCAAGGGCAGTTCCAACACTTCCAGACGGGCCGGTATGTTCAATGAAAATACTGGTCCAGATGGATCGGCATGTTCAATGAAAATACTGGTGGCACCGACGGGAATCGAACTGGCGACAGGGCCCAGATGGTAGAACTTGACCACTGGGCTATCACGGTGTCCAATAATAATAATAATAATAATAATAATAATAATAATAATAATAATAATAATAATAATAATAATAATAATAATAATAATAATAATAATAATGATGATGATAATGATAATAAAGACAATATTATAATAATAATAATAATAATAATAATAATAATAATAATAATAATGATAATGATGATGATGATAATAATAATAATAATAATAATAATAATAATAATAATAATAATAATAATAATAATAATAATAATAATAATAATAATAATAATAAGCAACGCAAAGAAACACGCATCATTCTATCTATCTATCTATCTATCTATCTATCTATCTATCTATCTATCTATCCATCCATCCCATCCACCCATCTATCTATCTATCTATCTATCTATCTATCTATCTATCTATCTATCTATCTATCTCTCTATCTATCTCCTTGATGGCGCGCTACCTGGAGAATGACATCCATCAGGTTGGGCTTGCCTAGGGGCTCTGGAGGGATCTAACAAGACAGCAAGCAAACATACATACATACATACATACACGCATACATGCACACACATGCATAGATGCATACATACATACATACATACATACATGCATACATGAATGCACGCTTGGATACGTCTATACATGACATAACATAACATAACATAACATAACATTAACATAACATAACATGACATAACATGACATCACATGACATCACATGACATCACATAACATCACATAACATCACATAACATCACATAACATAACGTAGCATAACGTAGCATAACGTAGCATAACGCAGCATAACGCAGCATAACGCAACGTAACGTAACGTAGCGTAACATAGCATAACATAGCATAACATAGCATAACATACATGGATGCAGGCATGCATGCAGGCATGCATGCAGACATACATACAGACATACATACAGACATGCATACAGACATACATACAGACATACATACAGACATACATAGATACATGCATGCATACATGCATGCACGCACGCATGCATGCATGCATGCATGCATGCATACATACATACATACATACATACATACATACAATGCATGCAATGCATGCAATCCACGCATGCACGCACGCACGCACGCATGCATGCATTCATGCATGCATGCACGCACGCATGCATGCATACATACATACATACATACATACATACATTACATACATACATTACAT
>WBZZ01000915.1:0-34181 GCA_019918135.1 Paulinella micropora | reverse complement strand
TCGGCGCCAGTTCCAGCAGTTCGAGCGCCAGCTGCAGCAGTTCGAGCTCTAGCTCGGGCCCGGCGCCCAACAACACTTCGGGACCAGCCCCCGCTTCAACACCCGTTATTCAGAGTACTGCAAGCACATAGCCTGCATCTACTCCACCTAGAGTACTGCAAGCACATTGCCTGCATCTTCTCCACCTAGAGTCCCAAAGACAGCCTGTAACACCAGACAGCCGACTCCGCACCCGAGATGAGACGGCGATGACGACGACGAGACAAAACCGAACTCGCCCGGCCCGACAGGTAGCCTGCCACCTACGGCCACATCATCGTCATCATCGTCCTCCTCAACTGCGGTGACATCGCCGTCGTCCCACTCCATGCACCTACAATCTCGACAAAGACAACAAGCGGAATGGCCTCATCTTGAACCGGCGACCGGCCCCACAGCCTATCTACCCAGGTATGTTCCGCCTTGCTGCCATCAACCCCGATCTACGTACGGACATGCGTCTCAAGATCTTGAAACAGCTCAATCATCTTGCGCACATGGAATGGATCTCCTGCGTCTCCTCTAGCGGACTCAACGCCGCTCAGCCTATCGTACGGACAAGCTTGACCCGGATTTGGCAACGCCACCTATGGTACAAGATGGCCCATTGGATCGACATCGGACAACGTACGGGTATGCCTCTTCTCCAATACGAGCCAGCCTTCTTCGCTGGTACCCGACAAGACCTCCCCGATGGCCTCTTCACCTTCCGTGCCTCACGCAAAGCATGCCCCATCAACCATGGTGTATTTGCACAGCAAAACACTGCGCAGGTAATAAGCCATCTGATCGGCCTACACAACCAGCATTTAAGCTCTCCGCTATCAACCCCAGCCTTCGCACCTCGGTACGACAGGAAATCCTACAGGAGCTTAACTATTTCAGCAACTGCGGCCTCATCATCCCTTACTCTCTGGACCGCGCCTTCTTCAACGCATCAGGAGCCATCAATGGTGTGGCCAGCGTCGAAGACAAAGAGCGCGTGTGGCAGATGCTTGCTAAACTAGTTTACAAGGGGAAATATAGTGTGGATCCTGTTAGGTATTCAATAGATACCATGCCATCACTTGACTGCAATCGGTTCGCCTACAATGTCCCAGACGGCATCTTCGCATGGCAAGCGCTTCACCTCAATAGGACTTACCAGCCATGGTGTAAGTGCGGCTACGGCGATTGCCTTCACATTGACACTACTGGCGCTACCGGGGCACACAAGCCCAAGCCGAAACCGGCTCGACCAGCTTTCAACAGTAGTCTTGGTGGCCGCCCCCGCTACAAGCAAAACCGTAAACATGCTCAACGCGCCAAGCGGGCCCAAAATCCGCCTGCCTGCGATGGCAAGCACCAACCCAACCGGGTATATCGGACCAACCAACAAGGCCGCTCCGCCAATTACGGCCCGACAGCCTTTCGGCCCGCCCAAAACCCGCGCTGCAAGCCACCTCCGCGCCCACAGCATCGTTTTGCAGCTCCAATGCAGCGCCGCCACTTCTACATGTATGCTCGGCCCGGTACCCAACCTCCACCTGCCTGTGCCAGGTCTACCCAACCCGGATCAATACCGCGAACGCTTCGTTGGTTGGCACTACCTTAGTTCTATCGACATGGTCGACGGCTTTACGCATCTGCGACTCAACCCAGATGACGGCAGCCGCGACATTCTCGCTGTTTGGACACCCCTATGACTCCTATTTCCAAATTTTATGCCTCAAGGTGTTCACCGCGCCCCGGGAGACTTCCAACGCGCTATGGACAAGCCTTCAACCACTTGGACTTTTGGAATAGATCCGCCTCGGCCTACCACGACGACGTCGCAAACGTCTCCAACGACTTCGATATTATCCATCTTCGCGAGCTCCGATGCATCTTTCAAGCTATGCGAGACTCCGGCCTTCCTGGTTCGGCCCGAAAACTACGCTTAGGTTACCGCGAATTCAACATCTTGGGCAAGCGCTGCAGCAAGAAAGGTATCGCCGCGGATACTTCCAAGGTCGACGCCATCCTCAAACTGGCTGACCCCAACGTTTCTGAAGTTCGTTCAGTCTTAGGTATGACCAACTTCTTCTAGGCCCATATCCCTGACTATTCCCGGTTAGTGGCACCCTTGACCAATCTTCTCAAGTCCACTCACGCTCGGCCATCCGGTGCCCCCTACCTGACCCGAGATGAGCGGAAATGCATGAGGAAGCTCCGCCGTGTCCTCACTACGCTCCCCATTCTGGTGAAATATGAGCCGTCACAACGACTCTACCTCAGGACGGATGCAAGCCAGATCGGCATTGGCGGCGCTCTTCACAATGGTTCAGAGCGCAACGGTCCGGTCATCCAGTACTTCTCCCAGAAGCTCGCCGACACACAGACACGATGGGCGACCTACGTTCGTGAAGCCTACGGCGTCATTTACGGTATCCAATAATTCCGCTACTATATTGATGCCAGCGATCACGAACTCACCATCGTCACCGACCACCGGCCCCTCTTGTGGCTATGGCATGCTCGCAGCCTCATGATTGTCAACTGGGTCTTGGAGCACCTTCAGACGATTCGATTCAAAGTCGAATATCTCCCCTGTAAACAAAACCAACTCCCCGACGGTCTGTCACGTGTCCCCTGCATCGCCCCCGGCCAGCCCACCCTGATTGGCGAAGCCGAGGCGACTCTCCAGCTCTTATCCACCATTCCGGCACCCCGAGCAGGCTCTACCCTCTGGTTAGCAGTTGAAGGTACGCACGCGGCTCTGAATACCCGTCTCAAGTCCCTCTCTTGTCGGATCCTCCGCGGCGGCCCCACTCTGCGTAGCATTCAAGCCCCATGGGACTTGGCCATCGTCATTCCCTCCTCTGAACGCTCCCCGATGGTTGCCCGCGATATGTTCGCTCTTCGCAAACCTTTCGCACTGCTCATGCCTCAGGACTTGGTCCACTGCGTCCCCGATGATACCCTTCCACAGGAGATCGTTGTCGTTCAACAGTGTCGCAAGATCTTGTTCTTCGACGACAACCTCGTCTGGCTCGTCCACGGACTTGGTATGGAGCAACATTACATCTATCCTCTCGTCGCCACATCGCACGCGCAGCGCGTCACACGCCAACAGATTATCAACGCGCAACGACAATACAATCTCACGGCCACTCTCTGGACTGACGACGTTATATCCGTCTTCGCCGGCTCCGCCGAGCTGACCCTCCGACAAGGCATCGCTGTCACCATTGACCCCGATCAGTCTTTCGTTAAGGTTTACGTCCCAGAAGAGCTGCGCCGCCCTCTTATCACTACGCCCATCTCATGCAGAACCACGCCAAAGCGCCGACGCTCGTCCCTTTCATTAGGGAGCGCTACGTCTGGTTCCGCACCGACGGTACGGATATCATGCACCTTGATTTCCTTGCCGCCCTCCGTGACTGCCACTTTTGCCAACTGGTCCACGCCCGCCTGACCCTTAACCACGGCCGCTACTCATCGCTCACGTGGACACATCAAGGACAGGACATCGGTCTCGACCATGTTCACATCGGCATCCCTGGCGTCGCCTCTCAGTACATACTGACCATCGTCGATCTTTTCCCGGGATTCCTCCAATTTATCTAGTGTATCTCCACGTCCGTAAGAACAGTCGAACTCATCCTCAACCGGTGGGCCTACATCTTTGGTTTTCCGGAATCCATCTTCTCCGATTACCATAGTTCTTTCGTTGGAACGTTGGCCAAACGATTTTGCAGCGTAGCCGGCCTCGAATGGCTTACCACCGCGCCCTACTCGCATCATCAACTCTGCTACGTCGAATGCCGCCACAGGGCCATCTGCACGGCCATCCAGTCTCTTCCCAAGGCAGAAAAGACCAACTGGCCCAGCATCATCCCTTCTCCTTCGCTCAGAACACCTATGTATCTACAGCGACCGGCACTACCGCCTTTGAAGGAATGCTCGCCCGCAAGCCCCGCTGCACTTTGGACTTTTTCGACTCGCCGGAGATTGTCAATGCCCGCGCCGCCGCCTCCAGCGCCGCGCTCGACTTACACTGTCAATACAGTCGACCGAACAGATCGCCCTGCTGAATAGCGCCCGCAACGCCGTCATAGCCTACGTCAGCGCGTACACCACCGTTACCCGCGCCCGGTACGTCGCTCAAAAGAACAAAGGCCGCCGCAAGGCTGTCAAGGAATGGAAAGTAGGCGACACAGTCTCCGTCTACCGCCCCAAGCATTCCAAACAAGGCATTCCGGCCTCTTCCTTTCTCCAGTTTGACGGCCCCTACACCATCGTTGAGCCGGTCAGCTCCAACTGCTTCAAGCTGCGTCACACCAACAAGGTATTGAAACGCATCGACCGCTCACACCTTGCCCCGTATACTGCACCCACTGATGGCGTTGCCCCGCTCAACACGGTCGCAGTAGACTATTACGATGACGACTCAGTCAACTACACTATCGGTGAAGTAGTTGCATTCATCGACCGCGATCAGGTTAAACTTGGCATCGTTTTGGATGAGGATCCAGAGAACGAGGAAAACGACCTCGTAGACCATGGGCCAGCTCGGTACGACCTCGGACAAGAACCCTCTCTTCCGTCCCATCTACGAAGACACGAAGGACAAATCCACTATCCAGCGCTGGGGCAATACCTTAGCTACCTGGAAGCCCCTCCTCTTCGACACCACCAACGATCAAGTCGTTCATCCCCACATCGAGTGGCGCTCTCACAAGGACCTACAAAGACAAAGGTCTACTCCCTGCGAACGTTCTTGAACGTCTTCAAGGCCCCCTCATCACAGGCGAATCCTTTCCACTGCACATCTTTCAGAAATGTAAGCAGGCAACATCGAAGGAATAGCCACCTCAACACTCTCAAGTGGGTTTTACTCATCGTACCGGCTTCACCCGCCACAACACAGCGCTTTTCCCACTTGCTCGCCATCGTCCCTAGTCAAGCTACGCCACGACCAGAGTATACTGTAGTCCTTGATCGCCTCTTATGCTTGCATGTCAACGATCATTCTCATCGAACCTGAACACCTCAGTGACTATATCGGCACTGCATAATTGGTGCATTAAACTTGGTTCATCTCGGCTGTGCGATACATGGCAACCTAGCTTCCTACGGCTCAACGTCAGCTCCCCGATATCAACGCATCGCTACTGCGCCTCACTTGTCTCAGTCCCGCTTCCTCATCCCGATATCCGGCCCCGGCTGATCTCAGTCTACAATGCGCTACACATCTACACACTTCTTTTTCATCTTCCTCTTAGGTCTAAAGAGACAAATCTTTCTCTTTTCTCTTTTCTTTTTTTTTCTAAGATAAGTCACTGACATATCGTTAGTCACTCATTCTGTACGCAACTCTACTCAATCGTTAGGTCTGGGGGGGGGGGGAGGGAGCTATCAGACTGAACACTTTAACGACCGGCCAAAACCACTACAGTTAATATTTTATTGTTTTTGACAGGCAAGTTAGATTCTCCTGTGCACGACGTTTCGACTTCACTAACTAGTTTTCGATTTCGGCAAGTTCAGGAATGGCTTCAAACGATTTAATCAAAGTTTTTTTTACAAAAATTAACTATTGCCTTTTCCACAATCTATTACCTTGTCTACCGATTTCCCGTGAACACGCATGTGCGGTAAATTTGTGGACAAGGAAACAGACTTCCTGAGAAACAGCTGAGACATAATGAAAATTTCGATACTTGAACATATTAGTTGGACTTGAAGCTCCTTCAAGTACTACACACATATTTTCAAGTGTTACACCTCATATACCAACTCACAATCTACGTTCACTGTGATCGTACTTTGCAACCAAAGTCTGCAAACAAGTAGAAATCTACGTAAATAACAATGGACAATTTTATTAATAATAGTATTTACGGCCTTCCCCAATGACAATTACCTTTTTTTACCTATATCACTCTAAATTCAAAACGTTGGTGGTTTGGGGTTGTGGCGCTAAGTAAAGTACGAACCCTCGTTGTCCAGTGGGTAATGGGCCTTGGCAGCGCTTAACTCTGGCACTGCAAACAAGGAAGGAGGAGACCATCGCCGACTGGGAGGCAACTGTCGTCAAAAGGGGTTGGTGTCATTCCTGTGATTGACACACATAAAGGGAAGCTTTGGCAACTATGTGGCTTTTGAACGCATCGTTCGATACCTGTCCCCGTTTTGGTTAGGTGCGGGCGTCGTGGGACCGTGCAAGGCAAGCACATCAGGCAACTCAACTGGTCTGCAACTAGACAAGGAAACAAGACAAAAAAAGCCCTCAATGAGTTTTAGTACTCTAAGGCACAGACAAAAACAAAGTCAGCATGACGGCCAAAGGACAGTATGACGTGACAACCCCGTTCAAGACATTCCAACGGGAGATAGTTTTGGCCTTGGGAGCCAAGGGACTCAAGGGGGCACTAAAGACCCCAGAAGGCCTTAGGTTAGTCCATGAGAGTAATGTAAGTGCGTTGCATAGCAAAGGAAAGAAAGTCCCCAATTACATGTGGAGGTGGGGAGAGAGAGCAGGAAAGCAATCAGCAAGAGGGAGAGGAAAGATAGGGTTGAGAGAGGAGGAAGAGGAAGCTGAGTTAGACTCAGAGTCAGGGTCAGACAAGGAAAACCTTACCTCTTATTTTACTGAGACAGAAAGGCAGCCTACTTTAGGGGGAGATAGTGGTAAGAGTGAGCAAAAGGGAGGAGAAGAGAGGGTGGAAGAGAGGGGGAGAGGGAGCAGTCAGCCTTCACCTACTTATTCCACACCAACAACGACAACAATCAAGACGAAGAGCAAGGAGCAAGTAGAGGAAAAAGAGAAGGAAGAAAGAATGATAGTAGCATATGAGGAGAGTTTGGAGCATGAGATGAAAAGGCAGAGAGAGGAAGCTTTTTCGTTTGTGTTTGATAAGCCAAAAGGAGTGTGGCAGATTTGGTGAGACACACCTCACCAGACTTTGGTCAGAACTTGCACATTGTGTGGGCAAGACTAACCAAAAGGTTTGGTAAGGTGAGTGAGGATGTACAAGACAAAATAAATGCGATGAATGCATGGACGTTTGATGAGGGGTGTGATTATGCTCCGCAGGCTGATGCGTTTGTTGCGTTAGATGAAGAGCTAAAGGCAGTAGGCCATAAAACACCCAAAAGAACAATGGAAAAAATAATCACCAATGCCCTAAAAAACCCTGAGTATGCGTCAGAGGGGTGAGGAAGGATTGGGGAGGATGGATGAGCACGCTGAAGATGAATAAGAAGCAGCATGCATGGTCTTTTGAGGAATGGTGGGAGGAGTTGGAAGAAAAGCGTTGGAAATAGACAGAAACAAAGAAAGAGAGAAGATGAAGAAAGAAAAGGCACACGCAGGAAAGGATGCCAACAAAAGAGAGGAAGGGCAGAGAGGCGTTTGTTTTTGGTTTCAAAAAGAGAGTGGATGCAAGTGGGGGGATGAGTGTCGTTTTGCTCATACAGAGGGGTCAGTCACTATGCATAGTGTGCCTGGGGTGTGCTACATGTTTGAACAGTCAGGCAGCTGTGATAGATCTAAATGTAGATATAAACACACCACCACTAACAAGAAAGGGGGAGGGAAAGGAACAGGAACGAGAAAGAAGACTTTGAAGAAAGGAGACATGAAATGTTTCAATTGTAACATGTAGGGGCATGTGTTCTCAGCATGTGAGGAGTGTAGGATGTGTTGGGTAAGCATAGACTACATGAATGTGAAGAGATGAAGAAGGCGAGAGAAGAGCCAGGTGAGAAGGAAGAACCGAGAGAGAAGGAAAAGAGAGCAAAAGGGGAACATGGAAAGTTAGGAAGGGGGAGTGAGTCAGACACTTCTGACACAGATGAAGAAGGGTTCGAATTCACGGGGCCAAACGCCGTAATGAAGGCGGCGAAATTTTTCCGAGAGAGAGTAGGCATGACCAAGGAGAAGGCCCACATGGGCAAAGTGAAGGTAGTACAAGAGAGAGTTGTCTATCGTTAATGTGAGGGGCGAGTGTCAGGTGAGCAGCAATGTTTTCTATGCACTCATGACATGGAGAGTGAAAATATGCTGTTGCGAGAGGCAGCTTATGGTCTGTTGAGAGGGCGATTTTGCGGCCATCAGGAAAAAGAGAAAGAGAAGGAAGCCCCAGTGATGGGGGAGCAAAACAAAGTTAGCACACTCCAACCGGTAGTTGAGAAGAAAGAGAAGGAGAAGCGCTCAAAGCGCAGAAGCAAGAAAAAGAAGGGGAAAGGAAAGGCTGAGTCCCGTCGGAAGAGCCCAAGGAAAGGGCAAATTTATTTTATAGAGTCGGTGAACCAAGTTGGCTCTGGAGACGACGACCGACGCGACGGGCATGTGGCGGACAGCAACGGCGACAGCGAAGCGGACTCAGGCTCGGACCCGGAGCGGCAATGCTTTACGCAATGTGTGGTGAGTGCGGCGCGCTAGTGCAGTGGTTTCATGACCCGGGAGGCGAATTACCACGTGGGCAAGTGGGCGCCGGCTGGGAGCCGGGAAGTTAAAGGACTCGGGCGGCCATCGGAAGGCAAGGGAATGGGGGAGCGCGCGTTGAGCGGCGCAGCAACTGGACCTTCTCTGGACTGTGACTTTTACGCTCTATAAGCAGTCAAAGTTTGAGCGCGACTACAACGTTAGTATAGAGCTAGTGCATATAGTCGGTAGGGCGGCTCCGGGCACGGTAATTTCTGAACTTATGATAGGGCTTCATATATTTTACCAGCATATATGCGAGGCTAGTAGCATAAGGTAGACGGGGCAGTTATTCCTAAAGATGATAGGGGGAGCAATAGACAATTTTATTAATAATGGTATTTAGTCATACCGGCCCACCAAAATGACAATTACCTATTTTACCTATATCACTTTAAGTGTAACGGTGAATTCAAAGCTTTGGCTGTTTGTGGTTGTGGCGCTAGGTGACGAGTCATTATCCACGATCTCTCAAATAAAGTAAAGTACGAATCCTCGTTGTCCAGTGAATAAACGAAGTGATCTCTCAGCTCAGTATTTACTGGTATTTCACCTACTCTCTGGAGTTAGGACTTATTGCAGCCACAGAGACTTTTAATAAGAGTTCGTTGTGTATTTATCCCTTGGGGTTGTAATGATTCCAAACTCACACCATATTATTGGTTTCCTCTCTTTTGCAGAGGAGGCCCGGAAGATTAGTATTCTCAGAGTGCTTGGATTGAGTGAATGTAGACCCCGGCATACAACAAATATTAATAGTTTGAAAAGACTGTATCCACACAGTACATATTGGCATTGGTGCCACCAATGCCACCCACCCCAGTAATTACACTTATTTCCATATGAACTAGTAATACTAATTAACGTAACTTGAATACTGGTTGTCATCACCTACTAGTGACTAACTTCCTAAGGTTCCCCTTTCTTTCTGTTATTACTGACGACATTCAAGAGAAAAAAAAATAGTTTTTCGATTTTGGTTGGAATTTTAATTTTGGTTGGAATTTCCATTTTGGTTGGAAATTTGAAATTTTCAAATTAACTGCTATATTCGTCCGCAAAATATCGTAAATTTTCGCGAAATGTTACCGTTAAATTGGAAAATTTGAATTTTTGACACAAAAATGAAAAACTGACACAAAATTAAAATTCCAACCAAAATCGAAAAACTATTATTTTTTTTTCTCTTGAATGTCGTCAGTAATATTATACAATTTATTTTTCCTTTTTTTTTTTTTTTTTTTTTTTTTTTTTTTTTTTACGCTTCACTTTTCCATTTTCGTATCTCTTGGTACCTCTACCATTTTAGTTACTCTTACGCTTCCCACTTATTCCTACAAGTGGCAAGCATTGTATTATTAAAAGCGTTTGATATATATATATATATATATATATATATATATATATATATGATCATTTATGTATTCGCGACTTGTCCAACCGCAAACTATAAAACAAGCCTTAAAAAAGTAAAAAACCAATATTTGACATATAGAAAACATACACAGAAAACAAAAAAATGTCAAATGTTTAACATACATTTTTCTAACTGAGCACATTAAGAGAGATTTTGACGAAAGGACACATAAAACATATTTTTATTTCATAAAAATATACATAAACTGCGTGTATATGGTTTATGTGTCCTTTCGTCAAAATCTCTCTTAATGTGCTCAGTTAGAAAAATGTATGTTAAACATTTGACATTTTTTTGTTTTCTGTGTATGTTTTCTATATGTCAAATATTGGTTTTTTACTTTTTTAAGGCTTGTTTTATAGTTTGCGGTTGGACAAGTCGCGAATACATAAATGATCACACCACAAAATGGGGGAAGGGGGGGGGGGGGGGGCGGACACTCACGAAGTGAGTGGCGGGGGGGGGTTGGGGGGGGGGGGGGGTAAATACACACAAAAAAGTGAAATTCTGGGGATCCCCAAAATCCCCAGTTCCTAGGTTTTTGGGGATTTGGGGGGAGGATACGTACCCTATTGTGCTTTTTTTTACTTGAGATACGTACCTCATTGTGTGGACAAGCAGGTGGTATTCGCGGGGATTTCCTTTTTTTTTCCTCCTCGTTCTTAAAAAATAAGGACGGGTAGAAAGGTGGAGAGTAAGACGACTTATAGTGAAATAAGGCTTGCTAGGTGTCCTTATTTTTTTTCAATAAGTCCTTATTTTTTTTCATTTTTTATAAGATACTCATTTTATTGATTTATTTTTTTTCTCAAAAACGTGAAAAAGTTTTGAAAATGTAAAAAAAAATCAATTTTTTTCATGTTTTGGAGGCGAAGTTTTCAATCGGTTTATTACCCGCGATGAATAGGAGCGCTTATTTTGCTGTTTTTGTAAATCAAGGGTACTTATGAAAATAAGGATCCGCCAACTCACAAGGACTTAAGCAATAGGTGTGGGGGGCTTATTTCGTTGAAACGTCTTCATTTAAACTATCGGGGGTGGTAATCCCCTGTTCTCAAATGTAACATTACCCCCTCGGCCAAATGGTATTATGGACGATAAAGGGGGGGGGGGGGTCGGCCAACTTTCCCAAAAACAGGGGACTAAAACAGGGGACGTCCACAAGGACATAGTTAAACTCAGTCAAATGGGGCTAAATCCTCTTTTATATACCCTTTTTTTATAATAATAATGTTAATAAAAATAATAAGGAAGTAAGGACGGGGCGTGTGGTAATATGGGTGGAGTTAGAATTACGATAAAATACCGCTTCTAGGGTGTCCTTAAAATTATAGGGGACTTAAAAAAAAAAGGACTTTAAGGACGGGGCAAAAAGAAGCAGTTGAAGGCGATTGACGCCACCAGAGTAAACCGCGTGGCAAACCATACGGGAAGCGTCGGCGAAGCGGAATTGACGGGGAGTTAATTTTTAATTTAAACATATTATATATATTATATATAAGATATTAACATGCCACCACCGAGAAAGTATTTGACAGATGAAGCGCGACTGGAGGCGCGTAAAAAGTCTCAGAGAGAATACGCAAAACGAAAGCCCGAGATATACAGAAAGGCGAGCAAGAAGTATTACGAAGCAAACAAAGAGAAGAAGAAAAAAATTATATTACGACAAGAACAGGGATGTTGTGTTATGAAAGAAAAAACAAAGACTTACAAAGTTTATAAATTGTTTAACGCCATAGATGAAAATGACAAAGAATTTTATATAGGTAGCACTCTGCAACAACATTTATATACCAGACTTAGCTACCATAAATCGCTCGCTAAGAAAGGAGTGAATAGAAAGTTATATAATCATATGAACGACAAGGGGATTGAAAATTTTAAATGCGTGTTGATTCATGAAGAGCCAGTAGAAAACCACAGCATTGATAGACAGAGAGAATTAGAACAAAAATATATAAGCGAACTAAAACCAACTCTGAATATAAACACTGCGCAAGGAGCGGGGACTTCAAGTGAAGACAGAAAATGGGTTAAATTTGAAGAACGAGTTTTTAAAAACGATGAAGAAAAGAAACGACTGGAATACAATAAAAAATACCTTGAAGAATATCACAAAAAATATTATGATATAAAAAAAGATCAAATCAAAGCATACCAAAAATTATATTACGACAAAAACAAGGATGTTTTGTTGAGAAAGAAAAAAGAAGAATTTGACAAAATAAGAGAAAGTAAAAAATATTATTGTGAGGCATGTAGTTTTACAGGAGTAAGCGAGACGTCTCTAACTACACATAATAGATCAAAAGGTCATATTTCAAAGAGCGAAAAAATTAAAATATATATCCTTCTAAATGTTTTTTTTTGCTTCAAAATAGATGTCTCTCGCTAAGGATATATCAATGTCTTCATTACTAAATTGTGAAGCAACACTTTGCATATAGTTAATCTTATGTCTGTCTATATCATGAGCATTGGCTATCCTAGAAAATAAGGTTCTAGTACTACCATGTTTCATACTCCGTCGTTCATGTTTAGCCTTCTTACCTTTAGGCATCTTATATACAATAAGATTATCATCTTAAAATGTTTTATTAGTTAATGTTTTTTTTGTCCAAAATACCACTTAGTGACGGACTATCTTATATATAATTTCTATTTAAAGCCAAGAGAAGTATATTTATCATATATATAGTATCTATAAGAATACTACATATAATTAACCACAAAAAAAATTTATAACCTTATTATAGATGGATGTTGAAGAGGCAACCCGCACTCAGTTTATTAACAAAGAGGAGTTGTTTGATGCGAACAAACTATCCTATATTATTAACAATTTTGATGACTTAAAAGGCCAACTGCGAGAGAAATGTTTCAAAGACGGAAGTCCTATAACACTGCTAAAAAAATATATTCAAAAAGTATTCAACAATAAAGTATCTGTAATGTATCGGCAAAACGGGGGCAAAGGTAGATTTAATGCTGTAGGCTCATTATCTCTCCAAAACATACCGCGTGAGATAAGGCATACTATCGCCCGCGATTACTATGTAGATATTGATATGGTAAATGCGCATCCAGTCATACTACTACATTTATGTGCGATATTGAACTTTGAAGCGAAATATCTGCGATCGTATGTGAAAAATAGAGAGAAGGTAATAGCCGATCTCACGAGCAAAAACGAGACGATTGACAGAGACAAGGCAAAACAGATTATCCTATCAGTCCTAAATGGAGGCGAAAAGGATTACAACGCAGTCGCGAAAAAGACGAGGTTTTTAACCGCCTTTAAACAAGAAATGAAAGCCCTACATGGAAAGTTTGCGGGGGCAGACATTAAAGAATTTGAAAAAGTTAAGCAGAGGCGGATTAACAGAGTCGAAGACTTCAACCACGAGGCCAGTTATATGAATACATTGTTATGCGACTTTGAAAACAAAATTCTTCAAGTTATGCTAGACTATTTTGGAAATCCTATTATGTGTGTTTTATGCTTTGATGGCCTGATGCTAGAAAAGAAGGACTACGATCTGGAAAGTTGTTCAAAGGTCATTAAGGAGAAATTAGGGATAGACATGGCTCTTCAATTAAAAGAAATGAATGAAGGCCTAACCCTTCCAGAAAATGCGATTATTGAGCCTTATCAAACACCCAGCCTTAAATACTTTGGAGATATGGATAACGTATATATTCAACACTATAGAGAGAATGAGGCGAGCCTTGAAAGACTGGACGAATGGCGCAGTTGTATAAACATAGTATCAAGGGGAGGCGGTCAAGTCGTGATGACTTTAAATCTAGACATTGACGAAGAGACAGGAGACCGATCCGAATATTATGTACAAGCAGAAGTAGGCGCAATGATGTCCGCATTAAATTTTGAATGTTTTGTGCGGAATCCAGAATACATTGAAGAATTGAAAGGAGACAAACACGACCCGAGAGCGAAACAATGGCTGTATCAACATTTTGGAAATGGCAATCAGTTTTCAACTGGATACGCAAAAGACATGATGCAAAAGCGAAAAATTAAACGATATGACGACTTCATGTTTTACCCGTATTTGAAGCGAGTGGGGATACCCCCAGTATATTCTAACAAACTAAATTTGTTTATGGAGTTTCCTATGGATAATATTCCATTTGAAAGTGTAAAAACAAAATACAATTTTGAAGAGAGTGCCTTATATAAACATCTAAAAACTGACTTTTTCACTGAAGGTCAGGGCGAGTTAGACAACTTTTTGGATAGTGTCGCGGACATGATACAGAAACCAAATGTAAATAGAGGTATTGGTCATTTGTTTTACTCAGTCCAAGGAACTGGAAAAGGCATAATGAGCAAATTTATGGAGAGGTTGTTGGGAACGCAAAATCATGTGGTCATCAAAGACTTTAGCAGATACATGGAAAAATTCAATGTCGCATATGCGAACAAGATATTGAAAGTGTTTGAAGAACTGCCCGAGAAAGGCGGGGCTTTTACGATGAGCGACCGCTTAAAAAGTCAAATTGACCAAAAAGACGAAATAATAGAGCCCAAGGGAAGCAAGCAATACAAAGTAAAACATTTCGCCAGATACTGGTTTTACACAAATAACGAAAACACGTTATACATAGAAGGAAGCGACAGGCGGTATTCACTCCACAAAATAAGCGGGAAGCACGCGGACGATAAAGTATATTTCGCCAAAATTCTAGATGAAATAAACGACGATGACTTTATCAGATGTGCCTTTGAATACTTCGCCACTAGACAATACGAAGAAATAAGTGTTATGACCGCATTTAAAACAAAATACAAGACGGAGCAGAAAATGGCTAACCTCCCGAAGGCTATTAAGTTTATGATTGACACCATTGAAGCAAAATTTGACAAAGTTGAAAGCAAAGATATGAAAGTGGAATCGGTACACCTATGCGAAAGATACAGAGAGTGGTGCTCAGAACAGGGCATATCTTATCATAAAGGAGCCTTCTTCACTCAACTGAAGCATGTAGGCATAGATAAGCCTAAACAAAGCGGAGGGAAAAACAACAAAAAATACAGATTTACAATAAATGTCAGCACAATCCGAGACAAGATACGCGAGTATATAAAGGACGACGAATGCGACTTCAATTTTGGATCGGGAGTTAATGAAGAGGATGATGATGTCTTTTGGATGTAATATTATTGTCTTCAATATTGAAAACAATATTAAAAAACTGATTTTTTTTGTTATGCTTATATATAGTATGCCATCAACCAAAGGAGATCATCTGAGCCAAATAGAAAAATGGACTCATTTAAGTAGTGATATTAAACCACCAACAAGCAAATCGCTTAAACCTGAAATTGTCGCATTTTACGAAAAATACCGACCCGAACAACCCCCGCGGGGTGATAACGTTGAAGTTTCATTGCCCCCCGTTGATACATTGAAGAAGGTTGTTTTTAATGACGAACCAGAAGAATTTACGCCTTTTAAAGAAAGTGATTTGAAGGAAACTGGTATTACTGAAATCAAGGCCAACGTAGGAGAAGAATTGGCGAAAAAAGAATTGCCGATTAAAGCAAAGCGAAATCCGCCCGAGAGCGGGTATAGTTGCTATGAAATAATAACGGCACATTTGAAAGTATCAAAAGACCCGTTTAATTTCTTATATATGAAAGTGGATGACCGCACCATATTACAGGAGGATATGAAGAAATGGCACGAGAGTAGATACGCACACATACCACCAGAGCAACGCCCCATTCTTAAATATGGTAAGTTAGATTATAAGACGTTTTCCCGCGATGTTTTATCTCAACACGAGGGCAAACTCACGACACTAAAAGATATGTATGACAGGTTTCATGTATAAGACGCCGTAAGTGCTACGTCGCGCATTACATCAATATTGAAATATGAAGGTTTGAAAGATACAGGCTCCGCAGACGCTGATTTATAATACACTTCTATGGTTAATGGTGCGCCAGTCGCATACGTTACCAGAACATCATTTGTTGTATTATCTACAATTCGTATAGTGCGGTTATTGGTTGTGTCCGCGGGGTTTGGACAGGTCATCTGCCAAGTCAAATTCATTTGGACTCCATATCTTTGGATTAGCCACACACAATCAAAAGACTTATAATCAATGGCGGTTGTATAATTTAGCACTTCGGTATAATAATCATATGTATTCGTGCCATCTGTGATATGAAACCAAAATTGAAATGTTGCTATGCCAGTCGGAGCGGGTAAATTCAAAGACCCGCGAAATGCTACATTAACAAAATAACCATATCCTAAACTTGATATGGTTTTGCTTCCATACCCGCCCGTACATAGAGTTGTGAATGTTGAGCTAGTCATCCACGAACGCATATCAAGACCAACATACGCATTTTGAATGTTTCTAGTTAAAGTAGGCGTAGCCACGACCGCGATTGTTTTTGTGTCAATAGATTGTTGCTCTTGCGAACGGCCAAATATATTCATTTTTTAAGACCAAATATATATAATCTTATAATATAAGATTGAATATAAAATAATTCTATTAAATTATGAACCATTTAGGAAATCCGTGGGCATATCACTATTACGGCTCTGTGATAATAGACGAGGATTTAGAAGTTGATGGAGTATTATACGGCGACCACATAGAAGCAAACTCAGTCCAAGCAAGGACGGATGACATAACCATATCATCAAAAAATAATAACTCTTCTTTGTTGATATCTGATACTGGTTATGTGTCAATTAATAACGAATACGACTTACCAATAGCGGACGGCACGGCTAATCAAATATTAAAAACGGATGGGCTAGGCAATACTTCATTTGCTACATTGACTTCAAGTTATATAAGCGATTTTGAATTGGATAAATTAACGTGTCGTCATAACCGCACCAATAGCGATGAATAGTTATCTAACATATAATTCAATAAACTGGGTAAATAAAACATTTCCAATAAATGTGGATGAATTCGGCAATATTAGTATGGGTGGTAATTTGAATATAACGGGAGTTAATTTATTAAATACCAAAGATATTGATACTTGGATATCAGAGCATGAAGACAATAATGATAAAGTGTCAGCGGACGGCTCAATTAATACACACAGCGATGTTACAATTACAGGCACACCCGCCGATAACCAACTACTCATTTATAGCACAGGCCAATGGAGAAACACAAACTCACCTTTTCTACGACTAGATGGCACCGCCAGTATGACAGCGGGATTAAATATGGGAGGATTTGCGATTACAAATGTAGGCAATGTTGATGGTATTGATGTTTCGGATCTTGATATTTCGGTGGTAAAACTAACGGCAGACCAAACCATAACAGGGAATAAAACATTTACTACTTATGTGGCCGTAAAAGACTCAAATCCATTAAACACAGGCAAATTATTCTTCAATTACAACAATAATATGGGCTCTATCTATTCGTCGGAGGCAGGCGGTGCAACGGGCTATCCATTATCTTTTGTAGGCTCGTCCATACTTTTTGCTCCAACAACAGGGGGTGGAATGACATTGGCGAGCAATGTTTTAAATTTTAATAGCACAACAGCAATCAGCGGGCTTCCAGCACCATTCTATGACGGCGATGCTTCAACGAAGGCTTACACAGATACGAAACTAGCAAAGGACGGCACAACGGCTATGACGGGCAGTTTAAATATGGGTGGATTTTCAATAACAAATGTAAATTTGGTTGATGGTATTGATGTTTCGGCTCTTGATACTTCTGTTGTCAAACTAACAGGAGACCAAACCATAGCAGGAACTAAGTCATTTAGTAATGAAATCAAAGCAAATGCGGGGATAACAACGACAACATTAACAACAACCGACAATGTGGTAGTAGGAGCAGGGAAAAGTGTTTTCATAGATAGAAAAGCACTTGCCAACAATAAACTAGTTTTGTATGATAGTGGAACACCTTCAACAACTGGTTTTTATGGATTTGGTATTGCTAGTAATACATTGATTTATAATGTTAATGCTTTTGGTGATAGCCACGTGTTTTATTACTCGGGGACAAATGAATTATTTAGAATTGCTAATGCTGGAATTACTGCGTCAAAGGCAATAACGGCTAATGCGGGGATATCAACAACCACATTAACGGCAAGTGGGGCGATAACAGCGAATGGCGGGCTAAATATGGGAAACCAAAGCATAACAAATGTAAATCTCGTTGATGGTGTTGATGTTTCTGTCCTTGATACTTCGGCAGTTAAACTTCAGGAAACCAAACCATAGCAGGAATTAAAACATTTAGTAGCGCCCTTGAAATAACTGGAAATTCAACGAATGCGACAACAAAAGGAACATTCGTGGTTTTCAACTCCACAGCCAATATAGGAACTATCGGTTGCCTTGATAATATATGGGCACGGGTGTAAATTATAACTTTGAAATAAATGCCAAAAAAGTAAGTTTCGTTATTGATGGGGCGATTGTTGGTTGGGTAAATGCTTCGGGGCTAGATTGTAATAGTAGCAAAATAGCCAACCTTGGAACTCCGACATTAGCGACGGATGGAGCGACAAAAGGGTATGCGGACACATTGGACGGGCAAAATGTAAAACTATCAACAGACCAAACTATAACAGGAAGCAAAACATTTAATGGGGCGAGCACTGTGATAAAATATCTAACTTTAACGAACAATGCCGATTTTAATAATCAAACTATCACTAATGGTGGAAATATAACATATAATGGGGCGAGGATATTAAACCAAAACGGAGGAGACATATTCTTTTCACAGACATCAGGAGATTATCAGTATTTCTTATTTACTTTAAATACTGCTACAAGTGGAACCGCGAACCAACGAGGTTATGTATTTACGAATGTAGCATCTGATGTAAAAGGGGCGGGACTTTATATTTCAAAACTTTTGGATAATAAAAGCGCTTCGTCAGACATTGTCCGTTTTAACAATGCTGGAGGTATGCGGTTTTATGGTGCTTTGGATATGAATTCAAACAATATAACAAATGGAGGAACAATAACTGGAACGACAATTACTTCAACCGCGGGGATATCAACGACGACACTAACCGCAAGCGGATTAATAACGGCAAATGCGGGTATATCAACAACAACCGCAACCGCGAGTGGCCTACTAACAGCAACAGGAGGTTCAAGCATAGTTATACAAGGAAATACTAATGGAGGTAATACACGCGGAATATTTTTGTGGGACACTGGCAATACAAATTATGGTATTTATATGGCTTCAAATGGAGGAGGTGCAAATACCAGAAGTCTAGCGGGAGGGTCTGCGGTTGCAGGCAATGATTTTACTTCCTTTGCTGTTAGATTTAGGGTAAGTAATGCTTCAACCGACGGATTTATATGGGAGAACTCGTCCGAACAATTATTAATGTCATTGAACGGGGCAAACGGGACTTTATGGACAAAAGGGTTACTAACGGCAAATGCGGGAATATCAACAACGACATTAACGGCGAGCGATAATATAACAATAGGGGCAAGTAAAAGCCTTTTTATTGATAGAAGCGGGACAACGATAGCAAATAAAATAGTATTATGGGATGGGGGCACACCTTCAACGACGGCCTTTTTAGGCTTTGGAGTTGCTAGTCAAACTTTAATTTATAATGTCAATTCTTCCACGGATAGCCACGTATTTTATTATGGGGGGACGAATGAATTATTTAGAATTAACAACACGGCGATTACTGCTTCAAAGGCGATAACGGCAAATGCGGGGATATCAACAACGACATTGGCAACAAGCGACAAAATAACAACAGCATCAGGCAAACCGATAATCATAGGCAACTCAACGAAAGGAGTGGGAGCGTCAGGTGGTTTAGAAATATACGGGACGGCTTCAAATATCGCAGGGGCACACTTACAGGCAATAACATCAGCGGACATCTATCCAGTCTTTCAACAACTAAACAGGTCGCACGACAATATTGCTTTAAATTTTGATTGCTACTGGGACGGCTCAAACTGGAAATCAAGTAATTCTGGCTCAAACTTTCAAATATACAAAATCTCAAACAAACTTGCTTTTTATTATAATAGTGGAACAACAGCGGGAAATAATATAACTTGGAATGAGGCGATGAACATTAATACGTCGGGAGAGGTAGTCATCCCAACAGCATCCAGCGGTAATTTATTAATACGAAAAAGACCCGCTTCTACCGTTGACGCACAACTATTTTTTCAATCGGGAGGATATACGAATTATGCATCAATAGTTTCTTCTACTGGTTTGCTTCACGCTTGGACTACTTCAAACTCTACTACTGGCGAGCCGTCTGGTGCTTATAATTATATTCCTTTGAATGGTTCTTGGACACCATCATCGGATAGACGGCTTAAATCAGATATTAAAACATTAGACTGCGGTGATTGTTGCGAGAAACTAATGAAAATAAATTGTTGTTCGTATTATTGGAAAGCAGACAGCAAAAAAGAAAAAAAGAACCACGGATTTATTGCGGACGAAGTAAAAAAGATTTTTCCTGAATTCGTAATATCTGAAAGTGGAATGAAAGCAGAGGATGGAGACGGCTATCTTGAAGGCATAACATATACAGATTTTATACCGATATTAGTCAGTGCTTTTCAACACATGGCGGAAAAAGTAGTTAATTTAGAAAAACAAAATAATAATCTCATGCTTATTATAGAAGATCTATCTAAGCAACTCTCTGAAATACGAGCAGTGGTGTTTCCCTAATGTCAAACAATAATACACGACTTCATATATCGCCACATATTATTGATATAGCGGATGGCGAACTAACTCCCGAGTTAAAGTCTCGTGTTATCTCTGCGGAACTAAAGAACGAAGAAAAAAAATAAAACATGAGTTGGAAGACGAGTGGCGGTGTTGCTGTTTCAAAGAAAGAACAGATGCAAGATTAATCAAATATTCAACTCAAATAGCAATATTGGTTGGTGTTATAATCCTTTGTATTGTTAGATTAAGCGACCCGACAATTAGTTGTGCGAATTCTAATACCTATGTCTCTATTCTTTCGTTGTGCTTAGGGATAATATGTCCTTCACCGAAGTTGAATTAAAATAATAAACTAATTGTTAATATAATGAAGTATTGTCATTCGTGTAAAATCTTCTATCATCCCATATTTTTTGTGGGCAAAAAATGGAAAATGTGTAAGGAATGCGATTCGTGTCGCAAAAAAAAGAATATCAATAATGAAATATGTGTTCACATGAATAAACAGAAATATTGTTTGCTGTGTATAATGTCGGAAAAAAAACCAGAACCGATTACTCATTATGAACCATGGATGGAGTGGTTGGATTAAATATCATTACATTCATATATTATATGTGTCCTGTACCAAGACGAACTATCACCCGCACACATTAAAGGCAGTGCCTCATCAAAACTACGACACATATTATTTCCATTATTTATAAAAACACATTTGAACTTTGTTTCTATCCCTTGTTGAATACACCACTTGCAACAATCCTTTTTTGAATTATTGACCCGCGAGTAAAAGTCGCAGGCAGTCCGCGCCATAACCGAGCACACGAAAAGCAATATTAATAACATTATATATTATCTTTCTCTTTAATTATATTATTATAAATCACCTCACGTTGCTTATCTGATAGCGGTAAGCGGTAAAGGATATTTCAGGTTTTCTAAAAATGTTGGGGTTTCTATTCACCAAATTCTGAGTGATGCGGATTTGGTCAATTTCCTTTCCAAGCCGTTCCAACTCTTCAAGTTGTTGCTCGTCTTTGCTTTTTTCTTTTTTATTTTCCATACTATCTTATATTATAAGATATCTTATATTATAAGATATCTTATATTATAAGATATATAATAGCGGATATAAAAAATGCCACGACACGAAAAACCATTTTTTGTGTATTATAACGAAATTAAACGCGGATATAGGTATTTATTTACAAACGAAGAGGCTGATTGGGATGAACAAGTTAATGAAGGTGTCAATAATCAAGCACGCGAGAGGCTTAGAGCGGATAGATTACTGGATGCTTCAACAAAAGGGGGAAATACTATGGAGGATTTAAAAGATAGAATTACCGCGTTGGACAATAAGCAAAGTATTTATGTAAATATGAATTACGACGAAATGAAAGCACACCTTCGAGATGACGGCATTGATATGAAAGAATTTGAAAGAAAACACGGAACTGCCCCATGAACGAACAAATGATTGAAATGCGAAAATTAGCAATGGCTACCGATAAATATGATATAGCGCACATAGAAGACAATATCCAGCAAATGAAGCGTGATATAGCGCAATTGGTAAAACAAGAATATAAAGAAGAAGCCTTAAAACGATTAACTGATAAGGGTTTAACGTATATGAAAAACAAAGGCAAAGCGGACAAAACTCGCGTAATACGAAGAGAGGATAGAGCGCAAGCTGAGCAGGATTATAAGGAATGGAAAGAAAACCGAGAAGAGTGGGAGAGAAAACACCCAGATGATGCTTCAATAGAAGCACAGATAGGCGACGAACACAAGATGCTTGTGCCACGAATAGGTAATGACCCCCGAAGTGTAGAAAGATTTGTTGATGCTATTATTAGAAGTATTCAAGAGATAATTATGAGTCCCAGACTTAATAGATTACTTAACCTTGCTACAGGTGTTGGGCGATATGGTGTGAGAAGGCTAGCGTGGGGGCAGATATTGAGATTAATTGCCAACAATCCACAACTACGTGCGATGAATATTGGATTACTTGGAAGAAGAAGAGTAGATGCTTTCAATACCCTTTTGCTAGCGCTAGCGAGAAATGAAGTGCCAGAGGGTTTGCCTCCGCCTAATCCTCGTTTAATCGCGAGCGGACAGCAAAGAATAGGTGATTATGTATTAAGAGAATATGCGAGCAGATTAGCCACTGGAATAATCTCTTTAAATGCGTGGGGCGCATTTAAAACAGGCGTAGAGACTATGACGGTTCTCGGTCTTGGAAAAGCACTTAAAGAAATATATAGAACATGGTCTGCTCAACCAGATGCTCTCATTAAGTTGGAAGAAGAACGAATTCATACCGAGGGAAGTAATTATAATGGTGGGGGCACACGAGTGGAAAGCCGTCTCCAATTAGAAGATAGAACTCGCGGTAAGTTTACTTACATTCCCCCAGCAGATGCTTTGGATTTAGTTGCTTTTGAACATGATTTATTGTATGCGTCTGGCGACAAAAATGTCCAAGACTTTGCCGATAAACGATACTTTGAAAGAATTACCAATATGAGTGATTATCTAACGAGTAATGGATTGGCTACGGCCGAAGTTGCCAAGAGTATTTTTGACAATTACAACTCAATGTTTTCAAAAGCGGATATATCTAGAATGGCCTTAGAAGCACAGGGGAGGGCACGCGGTGGAGTATCTTTTTGGGATGCGATGAAGTTTTGGAAAACTATCAAAACCACTCCTCCAGATGCGAAGTATAACGGATTTATAGGCGATGTAGATAAAACGTTAATGTCCATGATTGGTATCATGAAGAATGTGGGCAGTTTTGACAAGGATGCGACATTTAAAGTTAATAAAGTAGTTGACTCTGCTACATTTAATAAACAATATGCGGAACTCGTTGATGGATTTAATAAAATGGTTAAATCGCAAGAAAAAGCGGATGGCGTGAAAGGATATTCTCTTATCGCACCAGCAAATGAGACCACAATTAATAATTTTATAGAAAAAATAAATAATATCTATAATTTAGATTATAGATTGAGCACAAAAGATATTCCACCAAGTATAGAAAAAGATATAAATCTTAGCGTTGAAGTCCCGATCACATACTCAGACAATATGGTTGTAGCAGATACTATTGGACTGGGCAATAACTTGCTCATACTTGATGATAAAGGCGCCCAAAAGAGGCACTTAAAGGGATTTGTTAAATCGTTGAGAGAGAAAACTGGAAAGAAAATTAAACTTTCTAATTATGACGATCCAAAAGTTGGATGGGAAGAGGCCATTAAACAGGCACTAAATCAAGGTGCTAGTATATCAGACGTAGCAGACGCGGATGATATTTTGGATAAGAGAATTTACGAAGAAATGCGGGGTAAATTAACACCAGAACAAATGAAGCAATTAGAAGAGTCAGAGTTAAAAGATAGTCAAGTTGAAAAAACTAATCCACCACAAGCAACACCCGCACCACCGCAAGCAACGCCAGCACCACCGCAAGCAACACTAGCACCACCGCAAGCAACACCCGCACCATTGCCAGTGCCACTAGTGCCAAGAACAAGTGGATTTGTTGAAGAACCTGTTCAACAGCCACAGAATGATTTAAAAGAAGACCCAGATAACACGACAACTAATGACCAAATGGTTGATAGCATGAGAAGTATTGATAGATTGGTTGATAAGATTATGGGAAAATCTCCCGCCGATGAAAGAGAAGATTTGATGGAACTTATTCGTTTTCTAATGCCAAGCGACCAAAATGGTGGAATTGGCACTTCGCAAACAAACCCACTTATTAAAGGCAACGAACAAAGACGCGATCGCGTGCTAGCAACCAAGAATGATTTTGAATTGCTAGACAATACACTTTATAGCAACACAAATAACCACTTTATGGTGAATAAATACAATAGAGCAGTCATCCAGAATAGAATAAAAGAAAAAAGAGAGTTTCCAAAAATGAAACGAAATCTGACGAGAAACTTCTCAGCGGAAATCCCGCGACAAGTTCAAACTCGCCCAGAAAGACAGGATTTTAAACCGCTCGTCAATCCTCCAAGTAATTACGCTTTTGGTAGTCCTTACTCTCCTTATTTCTATAATTACGCTTCACCACCCCAACCTTTTGGTGCCGAATATGATAATTATAGATACAATCCAAACTATTTTCAAAACCCATAATATAGTGAAACATGCCGAGGTCTATACATAAAGGATTAATAGCAAACAAGTTGCCACGAAAAACACTTTTGAAGCAGAGTCTGGAGAAGACCAACATAGAAAAATAACACGAGGAATTTACTATTGACAGGCCAGTAATAACAGAGTTAGATAGCAAAAAACCGCCCAAATTTCACAATGACTTGGAAATACAACCAATTAAAACACAAAGAGATAGCGTTGAATGGCTCCCTATTCAAAAAGAAGGAATATTGCCAGCAATGGGAACTATGGTTATATGCGCCAGCACTGGCGGAGGTAAATCAGTTATGATTTGTAATCTACTCGCCAAAAAGAACATGTTGAAAGGTTTTTATGATAGAATAGTCGTATTTTGCTTAAGCCCGTGCCCGATTTTAGAAGACACTCTCAAGTTAAAAAAGAAGACATAATCAAAGAGGATAAGCCTGAGTTAATGAGAGACATATTAACTAAACAAAAAGAACTGATTAAAACTAAAGGTTTTAAGAAGGCACCAAAGATATTATTGTTATTAGATGACATTGCGCAGAGTAAAACTTTTCTCAAATCAGAAGTGCTTACAGAGTTGTTTTTCGCTTCAACACATGCTAAGGTGTCAGTCTGGGTAGCAACGCAGAGTTATACACAACTTCCACGAAGAATAAGAATTAATTGCCATTGGATGATTATTTTTAATGGAGTAAGGAGAAGCGAACTTGACAGACTGGCAGATGAATATGAAAGTCCTTTTCTCACCAAAAAAGAATTTTACAATATGGTTAAATATGCTACGGCAGAACCTTATTCGTTTCTAGCAATTAACAATACGGCTAGTGATAGAACGACCCAGTTTAGAAAGAATTTCTCTACTATATTGCGATTAAATAAGGATAGAGATATGACAAACCTGTAAAAAATTAAATTAAATGGTTTTTTTTTCGCCATAATATATGTCATGACGGAATCAACTAAATTATACAAAACTTGCTATCATCAGGCAATCGCACTTTGGCATAAACAAAACGCACAAGGAAAATTCGTAACCATTCGTAAGGGAACGTCCAAATACTTAGCAGTAAGGAAGATAGAAGCGGATATTAAGAGTGGTAAGATTAAGTGTCAATTAAAGCCAAAAGTAAGCAAATCGGAAAGTAAGAACAATGGACAACCTATTGCCAGCGGGCAACCAGACCAAGTGCCAGACGAAGCATTGAAAAGAAAGGCGCCAGACATAGCATCGGCGAATAATTCAACTCCCGAACCAAATGCCAAACCTGTTGAAATGTCTCCAGCGCCTAAGGTTGAACAATCTTTACCCAAATCTGTTAATCCCACTCCTGTTGCTGTGCCGAAACAAACTACCACAACACCAGCAAGCAAGATAGAAGCAATAGAAGATGCTTCTAAGGAAACTCCGCCACCAACCAAGGAAGTTGCGCAAACGAGCGACGTTGATGTAAATCAAGCCATAGCGGATTTAAAGAAAATGAAAGAGGAAAGAATTACACACAAGAATTTACAAATTATGAAAAAAATAATTAATGCTAATTGATAAAATATATTTTAAAGTTGATTTAAATTAAATTAACTTATATTATATAATGATTAAAAACCTGAGTGCTTCAACTCGTTTGCCGATTGGCTTTATCAACAAACTCAACGAAGCAAACCGACCCGCGAGTGATGGATTTCAACTAAACCAGTTTGAATTGTGGAGTAGACATGGTGCTCCATTAGTTAATCAGCCACTGACAGAATTTGGCGATTTAGTCCCACACAAATTTTCTACTATTCAAAACACATTAACAGACATTTCTGATAAGAAAGGAACTGCGGATGTTGTTGATTTGGACACCGCTGTTAGCAGTTTGGCTTATTTGAAGAAAGCGGTTCAAAATGCTGAGGCAAGAGAGTTTCAATTGACTTCACCACAAGACACAAGACTTGACAACATACAAAAATCAGTTGATATTATTAAACAATCCGTTTCAGGTGAATAAATAATTATTTTTAATTTCTATTATTATTTTTTTAGTATAGTAGCACCACCTCACAAGCACACACACAAAAAATGGAAGGAAAGGATTCTAAAAATACTGAGGAGTTGATGACCCTCAACAACCTCAGATATGAGTTGCCAGCAAATCTAGCACTCACTGAGCAGGGGAGTATCTTTAAGAAGAACTTCGCCGACCAGCAGACTTATACCAGTTCGTCGGGGACTGAAATGATTTTTACACTACAGGCGAGCACTGATTTTGTTTATGGAAAAAATTGCTATTTAATATTTGATATTAAGGCCGACGGGTTGGACACTAAAGCAGATAACGACTGTGCGATTGGTTTTCAAAGCACACCAGCAACTGCTATTTTTGAAAGATTTTTGTTGGAAAGCAAGGATGGCAGTGAACTTGAACGAATTGAAGATTTGAACAAGATGGTACGAAACATTCTTCCATGGCATTATCCTTTTGATTATCGTCGGCAGGCACAGATGGCGGGACAAAGAGAAAATGTTGAAGTTAGTAATAATGTTACTGATAATTCAGTCGTTGATTTTGCGGTTAATACCCCCACGGCCGTTGGCACTGGCCAATACTTGAAAGTTTGTATTCCTCTTCACTACTTTTCGGGAGTGTTTAATGAAGAAACTCTCATTCCTCCCTCTTTGGTTAGTGGTATGAGACTTCGTTTGACATTTGCTCCACCTCAGGAGGCATTGACTATTATTGGAAGTGGTGATGGGAAAACTTCTTCTATTCCTGCTGAGTTTAGTGGTGCTGCTTTGACTTACACTGTATCAAATCCAGTCGTTATGTTGGAGACATTCTCTCTTGCTCCCGCCGTCCAGAGAAATATTATGGAACAGATGGGAAGCAAGGATGGGCTCCCATACACTTATGAAACATATTACAATCAAAAGGCAAATCCTGCCACATCTGACGATTTTAATCTTCAAATAAATAAGGCCGTTGCTCGCGCTCAGTGCTTGTATATCGTAACTCAAAATGTGCTCGCTGACAATGCTAATATTGATAACCTTGGAACTGCTCAAATGCCTTATAAGCAGTATCAGTGCCGTATTGGTGATTGGTATGCCCCGCAACAAAAGATGGAACTCGGAGGAAGCACCGATTCTCTGGATGCCGTTCGACGAGGATGTGCCGAATTGTATATTAATAATCTTCAAGCGACTATGGGTATTCGTGATGCTTATATGTCTTCATCTGTTTCTCTTGAAAACTTTCGCAAGTATTATTCTACTGGGGATAAAACAGGACTTACATCTAACTCAGGATTTGCTACCATTATCCAGACACTCAATCAGTCGCCACATATTGGAGCATCTGGTCTTGCGGTTAATAACTCACGAACTGCGGAAGTCACTCTTCGTTATGCGGAAAATTATAACGAAAATCGCGCCATCACCGCTTGGTTGAAATATGTTAAAGTTGCGTCTATCTACCCTGGCAGATGTGTCGTAAAACAATAAAAAAAAAAAAAAATTAAAATATATTATAATATAAGCCATGTCATTTACGATCTCCAACTTAGAAGACGAAAAGCGCACCCGCAAAAATTTCCTCCTTCGCGTCTCCTCAAGCGATAAAACAGAATCAAAATCCGCTTCTACTCACAATGGCCGTTTCGTCGTTGATTTACCAGCAACTGGTCGTAATATTGATATAATCAGTGCTTATGTCGTTAAAAGTATCTCTATTCCAAATGTTTTCCCAAACATACCGAGTTATGCCAACACTCTCACATTGATTAAAACAACGGGATCGGCTACAAAAACGGCAATCGTAACAGCAAATCAATACACCATTGATACATTTATTACCGCTCTTCAAACTGCGATTAATTCAGCAATTACCCCTAACTCCGTAGTTATAACTTTGAACTCCGTTAATAAATTGAATTTCGCTTTCACTGGTGATACGTATGCTTTTGATTACGATAATAGCACGATTAGCGATAAGATAGGACTAACTGCCGATATCTCGGCGGCGGCGAGTGCCACGATGCAATCCATAGTCAATCTAATCGGTGAAACGGCCGTTTATGTCCATAGCAGTGCTTTAAATCAGTCTGGTTTAGTTGAAGCAAATGGTAATTTCTGTCATTGGTAAATGTAATCTAGATAAACCCTATGGAGTCCAGTGCTATTTTGAATCATCAAACGACATCGCAGATTACGTCCCATTCAATACCACCAAGAGTTTAAGGTCTATTGATATTGTAATTAGAAATGCGGGCGGTGAAGTGCTTGAATGTCCTGTCAATTTTGAAGTTTCAATTCTTCTCAAAGTCTATCATGCTTAACCGAAAAAAAAACCAAAAAAAACATTCATTTTTTGATTATGTATTAAAGGTATGATAAAATATATGTAAAGATAAAAAGCGATGCCAGACTATAAACAAGGCAAAATATATAGTCTTAGATCACATCAAACTGATCAAGTCTATATCGGTTCAACTATTCAACCTTTGTATAAGCGATTATTTTCACACAAAAGAGATTACAAAAGATGGTTGGATGGTAAATATAATTATGTATATTCCTTTGAGATAGTTAAATATGACGATGTATACGTTGAATTAGTTGAAGAATGCCCATGCGATAATAAAATGCAACTGGATAAACGAGAAGGAGAAATAATAAGAAAAACAGAAAAATGTGTAAATAAATGTGTAGCAGGTAGAACTAAAAAACAATATAACGAAGACAATAAAGAACATATAGCACAAAAAAAAGAGAATATCGCATCGCAAATAAAGTCAGAATTGCTCTATATCGTGAAGCAAACAAAGAGATAACAAGAAAAAAAGATATGGTAAGTTATCATAAAAGAAATCCAATTGGTTTAACCACATTTGGAATATAAACACATTAATATAATGACCTACATACAAAATTTAGACGTATTATTTACTCTAATTAAAAACATCAACTCATGCCGACGACAGCAACATAAAGAACCAATCCCCTGCGGTGCCAATATTGACCAGTTTTACATATATTTGAAGAGAAATCACGCTCGTATAACCGAAAAGTTAATCAAAAACAAAGATTTTGAATACATAAAAAAAATGGCAGTAGAGATAGAAAAGAAAGTTGACGCGCAAATACAATCTATACATTATGTATAGATAACGTATTCTATGATATAATATCCTTCTTTTTTTGTTTAAATTTGGTCTTCAATCCAGTTCAATGAAGCGTAAATGCTCGCCGTTCCACCGCTCGTTACCTGTGCGGATATGGTAAATGTCTTACCTGACCCTATCTTGATGTTATATTGGGACAAATCAATATATATGGATGAGCCAGCAGACAATACATAAGTAAATATCACGCTTCCACCCGTTCTTGTTGTCCCCGCCGTATCTACCTCGGCCAATGATGTGGCGGTATCGTAATTAGAGTAAGAAGGCGACCCCCCTAATGTAGTATTAAGAATAATTCTCGCGATACATGTTTTAGTGTCTGAGTTGCTAATACATAAATTCTCAAAGTAGATTATGTTATAATTCGTTTTGCTGTTGAATGTGGCGCGGTTTCTAATGGTAAATATGGCGTTTTCAGTTGCTCCTATAGTTTTGACATTGTCATACGAATTGGTTATAGCAATAGTCCTATCAATATTTCCCTCAACTGCCAAAAACATACTCGCCGTTTTCATTACAACAGATTGAAGGGTTGACGAATACGCCTTCGCATAAATAGCAAACGCCGCCTGATCCAATGATGGAGTGGTAGCAGTGCTCGCGTATTGAATTGAATGAATTATCTCCATTCGTCCAGTGCGCGGGTTTTCAATTTTAAATGTAATTTGACCGCTACCCAGATATTGGACGACTATTTCAAACACGTTCAATTTAGTAAAATCAATCGCGGGGAAGTTTCCCGTATTATCACATTTATCAACATTCCACGCATACTGACTAACCACATTTTCAACACTCCCCGCCGTTCTTACAACTGACATTCCCGAGTTTGATTGTCTAAAACATAAATTGTCTGCTGGTGTGCCTATGCCAATATCGCAATTGAAAGTAGTTGCGGTGGTAGATGACGGAAACAATGCGGAGAATCTAGCAACTAAACCCATACCACTTCTATATTTTGTTCTTTCAATAGTCGTAATCTGCGCGGTTGAATTACCTGAAGCGGATGTAGTCAAAACCGCCATTGAATTAGCAGATGATACCACCCCGCCGTTTGTTTCTGTTTTGTCAAAGAAACGTGTATTAATACCATATGTGAAAACATTTTGTAATACTGGCGACAGAGTAGCCGTTCGCAACTCTCCGAAGGCCGTTGTAGGTAATGCGTCTCTTATAGCATCCGTTGATAATGAAGAAGAAGATGACGATGTAGTTGATGACGATGGCGTATTCGTGCTTTGACCAAAAAGGTTCATTTTTTGTTATATAATATAAGTTGATTTAAATTAAATCAACTTTGAATATAAATCATGTCAATAATAATACGTGAATTGCCGAGCGATATAGTTGGACATATAAGGACATTTGTTTATTCAGAGATGTCCCAGCAGGATTATAAAAAAGAATTTTGTAATATATGTGGCTTGTCTCGCACATTCCAGTCGCACCCTCCTATTATAGCAGTTGATATTGATAATGTAGATGGTGTTCAGTTTTTCACGATTTGTTCCATTAATTGCTATAGAAGAGAGTCTAATATTAGGGCGAGATATCGCGAACCGCCTTTAATCGTTGTTAAGTATTAGCCTTCTTTTTATTTCTCGTGCTTCTTCTTAATGGTGCTTTTGTTTCCTCTTCTTTTTTTGCTTCGCTCTTCGTCGCTTCGCCCCTCTTCTCTTTAATAAACGTATTGACAATAACGGCTCCAATCCCGCTTAATTTTCGCATTTTAGTATTTGTAATATTAGGGTTATCATTGTAAATCTGCTCAAGCAATTTATACTTATCCTCTCTACTAGCGCTTTTACCTAATGGTTGATATTTACATTCTTCGTCTCCGTTTTCGCTTTTGATTTCATTAGTATTATTTAAATTTAAATATAAATCTATTTTGCGTCTCAACTCCTCTAATTCTGTTTTAATTCCTTCTGCCTTAATTTCTTCAGGGTCGGCCACATTAACCCAACTATAACTAAAACTGGTGAGCATATCGCCGTGCCCCAACACATTTGAAACCCACGTGTTAAAATTCTCTAATTTCGGATTGGCGAAATTACTATACGACAAACTAGCATATAGTTTTCGCAACATACTACTCTTCTGTGTGTATTCCGATAGCCAAGGAAAGATTTTAATAATTCTTTTGTTTAGTTCATTATTCTTTTGTTTATCAAGCACCCCTTCGCTGTTAATGATAACTGCTTTTTTCTTTTTGAAATGGTTTCGTATTGAATTTACTTGTTCTATTACAAACTGGGGAGTAAAAAGGACAACAGGCCTCTCAGTCCAATTCTTTTTTTGTCCTTCTCTCTTTTTCGCTAGGTTATTCACTCGCAACCAACTCGGTTTATCTGATATTAATTCATACGTGTTTTTATCAAATATTTCCACAGGCCTTGCTCCGATTGCTATCATCAAAGCAAGTAGTTTAAGATAAGGGTCATTACTTAATATCATTTCATTCATTTTAGCCATTACATCACGGACATCAATTTGTATTTTTTTGTTCATTTTGGCTTTGACATCTTTCTTATATCCTTCAACTATATCAATCCGCTCGTCTTCATTTAGATTAAAATACTTATTAAGTTTGCTCATTTCATATACTTTTTCTCTTTGGTAAGGCTCTATTGCTTTCTTTCTCACCTCAGAAAGTCTTTGCCTTCTACTATTCAAATTTGGATACACGATAGCATATTTAGGATATATTATTTTTAATGCTTCAAGCACTTCTTCATCACTAGTTGGCGTGCTAAATAAAGATATAATAGAATTATGAAAAGCGATACTTGGTTTTAATTCACTATCGTAGAAGTTGGACACCACTTCATATATTTTACTTTCGGTAGTAGCAACTCTTAACTGCCTAACAAACTTTTTGTCGTCTTCGCTCCACATCGGCTGGTATATATTAGACAAGTCTATTTTTTTCTAACTCAAAATATTCACTGGCACATTCTCTAGAGCAAAAACAATAGTAATTAAAATACCACTCCATATTCTCAGCGCGAATTATTGGACTTTCTACAAATGATAAAGTAAGCCCGCAGTTGTCGCATAATTCGTAATCGTCTGTTAGTAAATCGCTATTAAACAAAAAGGCTTTTATGTATTCTTGTAAATCATACGGCAATCTCGCTATAATATCCGGCATTGTCGTCGTCTTATATATTACATTACATACCTTTAAACTTCAAATTAACTCCCCGTCAATTCCGCTTCGCCGACGCTTCCCGTATGGTTTGCCACGCGGTTTACTCTGGTGGCGTTAATCGCCTTCAACTGCTTCTTTTTGCCCCGTCCTTAAAGTCCCTTTTTTTTTAAAAGTCCCCTATAATTTTAAGGACACCCTAGAAGCGATATTTTATCGTAATTCTAACTCCGCCCATATTACCACACGCCCCATCCTTACTTCCTTATTATTTTTATTAACATTATTATTATAAAAATAAGGTATATAAAAGAGGATTTAGCCCATTTGACTGAGTTTAACTATGTCCTTGTGGACGTCCCCTGTTTTAGTCCCCTGTTTTTGGGAAAGTTGGCCGACCCCCCCCCCCCCCTTTATCGTCCATAATACCATTTGGCCGAGGGGGGTAATGTTACATTTGAGAACAGGGGATTACCACCCCCGATAGTTTAAATGAAGACGTTTCAACGAAATAAGCCCCCCACACCTATTGCTTAAGTCCTTGTGAGTTGGCGGATCCTTATTTTCATAAGTACCCTTGATTTACAAAAACAGCAAAATAAGCGCTCCTATTCATCGCGGGTAATAAACCGATTGAAAACTTCGCCTCCAAAACATGAAAAAAATTGATTTTTTTTTACATTTTCAAAACTTTTTCACGTTTTTGAGAAAAAAAATAAATCAATAAAATGAGTATCTTATAAAAAATGAAAAAAAATAAGGACTTATTGAAAAAAAATAAGGACACCTAGCAAGCCTTATTTCACTATAAGTCGTCTTACTCTCCACCTTTCTACCCGTCCTTATTTTTTAAGAACGAGGAGGAAAAAAAAAAGGAAATCCCCGCGAATACCACCTGCTTGTCCACACAATGAGGTACGTATCTCAAGTAAAAAAAAGCACAATAGGGTACGTATCCTCCCCCCAAATCCCCAAAAACCTAGGAACTGGGATTTTGGGGATCCCCAGAATTTCACTTTTTTGTGTGTATTTACCCCCCCCCC
>WBZZ01000914.1:197500-199843 GCA_019918135.1 Paulinella micropora | reverse complement strand
GGTGCGGGCAAAGCGGAGGGTATGTATGTATGTATGTATGTATGTATGTATGGCATGTATGGCATGTATGTATGTATGTATGTATGTATGTATGTATGTATGTATGCATGTATGTATGTATGTTATGTAATGTTATGTTATTCACTGCAAGTAGTGCCACGTGTCGCGGGTGCGGGCAAAGCGGAAGGTATGTGTGTATGCATGCATGCATGCATGAATGTATGTATGTATGTATGTATGTATGTATGTATGTATGTATGTATGTGTGTATGTATGTATGTATGTATGTTACCTGCAAATAGTGCCACATGTCGCGGGTGTAAGTATGTATATATGTATGTATGTATGCATGTATGTATGTATGTATGTATGTATGTATGTATGCATGCATGCATGTATGTATGTATGTATGTATGTATGTATGTATGTATGTATGTATGTATGTTATTCACCTGCAAGTAGTGCCACGTGTCGCGGGTGTATGTATGTATGCATGTATGTATGTATGTATGTATGTATGTATGTATGTATGCATGTATGTATGTATGTATGTATGTATGTATGTATGTATGTATGCATGTATGTATGCATGTATGTATGTATGTATGTATGTATGTATGTATGTTATGTTGGTCACCTGCAAATAGTGCCACGTGTCGCGGGTGTATGTATGTATGCATGCATGTATGTATGTCTGTATGTATGTATGTATGTATGTATGTATGTATGCATGTATGCATGTATGTATGTATGTATGTATGTATGTATGCATGCATGTATGCATGTATGTATGTATGTATGTATGTTATGTTATGTTATTCACTTCTTCACCTGCAAGTAGTGCCACGTGTCGCGGGTGCGGGCAAAGCGGAAGGTAGGTTGCATATCTTTATCATTCAATCCACAATGCAACCGGATCACTGCAAGAAAGAATATGTATGTATGTATTCGTGTATGTACCTATGTATGTAAGGTAGGTTGTATTCCACAATGCAAGCGTATCACTGCAAGAAAGAATATGTATGTATGTATTCATGCATGTACCTATTATATGTAACTATGAATGTAAGGTAGGTTGCATATCTTTATCGTTCAATCCACAATGCAACCTTACCACTTCAAGAAAGAATATGTATGTATGTATTCATGTATGTACCTATGTATGTAAGGTAGGTTGCATATTTTATCGTTTAAGACCATCCAGTCTGATAACGACAAGAAAGAAAGAATAAAGAAGTAAGTAAGTAAGTAAGTAAGTAAGTAAGTAAGTAAGTAAGTAAGTAAGTACAAAAGGTAGGTTGCATATCTTTGTCCAAACCGCTGTGTAATCTTATCACCATATGAAAGAATGAGTAAGTAAGTGAGTAAGTAAGTAAGTAAGTAAGTGAGTAAGTAAGTAAGTAAGTAAGTGAGTAAGTGAGTGAGTGAGTGAGTGAGTAAGTCAGTAAGTGAGTCAGTAAGCGAGTCAGTAAGTAAGCAGTAAGTAAGTAAGTAAGTAAGTAAGTAAGTAAGGCAGGCAGGCTGTATATCTTTTTCATTCAGACCGCTGTATAGTCTGATAACTGCAAGAAACAACACGCACGCACGTATGTATGCATGTATGTATGTATGTATGTATGTATGTCATGTCATGTCATGCCTTGCATGTAAAAGTGTATTCCGGTATACATATAAAAGCATGTAAAAGTCCTGTTTCGTATTTTGAAAATTTTTATGAATGAAAACGAGAAAGCAATGGAAGATGAAAAAGAGAGAGAAAATAAAGAAAAGCATGAAAAAGAGAAAGAAAAGAGAAGGCAAAGAGAAAGAAGAGGTACCTTCTTCTCGTGGCAGGTTCGGAAAGGACCAAGAGAACAGATCATTGTTCACATCCTTCTCAATCACCTGTTGACAACATACATACACAATGTATGCATGTATGCATGTATGTATGTATGTATGTATGTATGTATGTATGTATGTATGTATGCATGTATGTATGTATGTAATATGTATGTATGTGTATGTATGTATGTATGCATGCATGTATGTATGTATGTATGTATGTATGTATGTATGTATGCATCCATGCATCATGCATGCATGCATGTATGCATGTATGTATGTATGTATGTATGTATGTATGTATGTATATATGTCTGTATGTCTGTATGTATGTATGTATGTATGTGTGTATGTATGTATGTATGTATGTATGTATGTATGTATGTATGTATGTATGTATGTATGTATGCATACGGCCACTCCCTTGAGCGAGGATGAAGAGGCCGTCACGCTGGTTGTGTTTGCCATTTCCGCTGAACAAAGCAGCAGCAGCAGCAGCAGCAACGACGACGACGACAA
>WBZZ01000914.1:160000-167500 GCA_019918135.1 Paulinella micropora | reverse complement strand
TCTGCGTTTGAGTGATAGATTACTTTGGTTATGAGCCTTGTCAAGGAGGCAAGCGTGCCAAAGCACGTATTGAGTCAAGTGCCCATATTCGAGGGCAACGACCAAAGCTTTTGGCCTTGGTCAAGCAAGTTTCAGAAGCACATGCAGAGGATATCTGTCCACGTGGCAGAGATGGTATCTGTGGCATTAGCCGACCCAGCTAAAGCCAAAAGGGATTTTCCTTACGACGAAGCAAGGGCTAAGACGGCAGAAGACTTAGAAGAGCCCGACACGCCCATAAGTGATAGTGAGGAAGATGAAGAGTCAGACACCTCTCAGAGAGGAAGACAAACGAGAGACCCCAGACAAAGAAAGAAGATATGAAACAGCCAGAAGGTTGGGATAAAATGACAGCAGAACAAAAGAGAGAGTGGAAAGAGAAAGAAGCAAGGAAAAAGAAAAGACAAAGTATGAAACGACACACAAGAAGAAAGACAGCTATCCGCAAAGAGAAGAAATATTATGAAAGGATGAAAACTTTGCAGTTATGTCTGTCTGTGGCTTTTTCCAAAGACAATGTATCTAATTTCCTGCGAACACAGAAGACGAAAGGACCCATTGAAGAGTTGATAGTAGTAAGAGATCAATGGGGAGGCATTTCCGGAGCAGGTAGGTACATGTTAGAGGAAGAGTTTGAGAGAACGAGACCAAGGGCAGGTCAGAGGTATGTAGACTGGCTAAATGAATTTCTCGCAAAGAAAATCCAGCTTGAAAGTGAACGTGGGGCGCCATTTTCCGATGAGGAAGCAAAGAGAAAGATATTTAAGAAATTGCGCTACCATCCAGCTTTCGGGGATAAATTTCAGGTGGACCACTATGATCTCCCGGCCAGACTAAGACCAAATTTCTCGGAACTATGCGAAGCATCTAGGAAAAGATGGTTAATGTGGGAAGAAAAAGAAAGACGTAACAATTTCCGTGAGAGAAAAACTCAAATTTGCGAAGACAACAACAAGAAATCTCGGGATGGCAAGCAGCGGCAAGAGACCAATCTCCTGATGGATAATAAAGGGAAAAGGGGAGACAATAAACCGGAACCAAAGACAGCTCCAAACTGGACGCTCAAAGTCACGTGTTTCGGATGTGATGCCAAAGGCCATACCATGAGATATTGTCCGGTGATTTCGGAAAAGTTCCGCAAAGAAGGAAAATTAAAACGGAATCAAACGGAAGACAAAGGCACGGAACAAGAAAAGAACGAACAAAAGAACAATTACAAAAACAAAAAGAAACCCTTTCATAAGAAAAAGAAAGCACTCACTTTGATAACAACCGGCAACGACAAAAACGAAGACGAACAAAGTGACTCTGATACAAACGTTGCTTTAATCCATATGGGGAACACTTATGATAAGAGCGATGATGATGAGGAAGAAAGAGAAATTGATGACGAGCAACCAAGCTCACCTCATCACAAATCTACAAGTCCCCAAGCCCTTTTGAACGATACAAAGACTACACCTAGGGTAGGGAAAAGACATAGTGAGAGTGGAGAAGGACGGGAAGTGCGGTTAGTATCGGCCACCCTACGAGGTCCCTCCTCACTACGGGGAGAAGGCAAGGAAGAGCGGTTAGTATCCGCCACCCCACGATGTTCCCCAGTCACCCCTAACCCTAACGAAACTCCTTTGAGGCTTGAGAGTTCTTACGGAGTCACGCCTGACACAAAATGTGCCGGAATAAACAGACGCAAAAAACCGTGTAATGTTTCCGTTGAAAAATCAAAAGGAAAAGGAATATACGCAAATCACGCGAAACGATTATCTTATGCGAGGTACTGCGGATATCACGCCACACAAGACCCAGATTATCCGGAGTTGGATTTGTCGGTAAGTCCCGTGTTGCGTCCCCCCAAATCTCCTTACTACCCAGACGAACGAGGTCTTAAAGCTGCGGCATTGGAAAAGTCTCATAAAATTACGCAAAGACTCGTTTTCGGGGAATTTGAAACTTTACGTGACACCAAAATTTCCACAAGTCCACAAGTCTCGCAAAATATTCCGCAAAAACCACGCAAACATAATCCATTTTCTAGTCAGCGGACCGGCCAGAGCAGAGAAGGGAGAGCAGAGAGTGGAGTGGATGAGGGAGAGCAACGACTTGGGCCCATTTCTGTCAACAAATTTGGCAACCAAATAGGTCCCACCTCACAACAACTCCAAATCTCTAGATCTAGACCAATCACAGCACTCCCACCAACACAGACAACAAACACGCAACCCATCAACCCTCCCGTCATAACCTTCAAAGATATAAATGAAATAGCTAAAACGTTGATGAATGAGTGCGTGAGGGGAATGAATGGAGAAGTGATGCGTGTCGTGAGTGGCGAGCTAGAGAGAGATGACTTTTTGACTGACATAGTAAGAGCAATAGAAGGAGTGTACTTGGAGAGAGCAGTCAGACAGAGTCCCATCACTACACCTCCACAACTCACAGAAGAGGGACAAGGTGAGGCTAGAGGAGTCTCTGAGGGTGAACTAGAAACAGAGACAGAGACAGAAGGAGAGACAGAGCATGTACTGATACATGTGAGAAAAAGAGTGATGAAAAAGAGAGACATGACAGTACAGGATAGTGGAGCAAGCACAGACATATCATGCAGAGAAGACAGATTGACGGATGTCGATGAGATAGACCCGGTAGAACTACTGACAGGTAATGGAGAAAGGGAGTTGAGTAAGTCAGGAAGAGCTAGGCTGACTGTGATAGATGGGAGAAAGGAAGGCCTAGAGCAGTAGAAAAGAAGATGTTACTCGACACTACCTTACCAGTTAGCATAGTCTCTACAGGACAGATGGACCACAGACACAACACCAAAACGGACAGTTAGTAATACTCAAACACCCCATCCACATTAACGAGAGTGACATATTAGTAAGGGGAAGATTAACTAAGAGTATGATATATAGATGGGATGACGAATATGATGAACCATTGAAAGTCAACGAAAGATATGATCCTTTCGCAACAAGGGGGTAGAAGGGGAGGGAAGCCCCACAAAGGAGAACAAAAACGAGACAAGTAAGCATGAAGTAAATAAGAGAGAGAAAGAATTACACGTAGATATAGTATTATATGAAGCTTACCCCAGAAAGTCAGACAAACCTAGAAAGATAGGAATCAAGCTTTTTCACTATGCCTGTGGGCATTATGGGTTAACAAAGATGCGCCTATTGGCAAAAATTTTGAACATTAAGTTAGTTGGTGACGAGAGCGATGTGAGATTTTGCGAATCTTGCATGATAGGAAAGTCTAAACGTTTGCCACGTTTTGCAGTTAATACAATAGAAAGAGCCCAAAAGCCAGGTATAATTCCACACATAGACACATCAGGACCGTGGGCAACTAGATCAATAGGTGGTAAACGGTATAAATTTTCGGTCACCGACGACTACTCACTGTTCATTCTTGACTTTTATTTAGCCCATAAGAATGAGTTTGTAGATTGCTTAAAACAAGCTGTAGCCTTTTATGAGACAGACAGGAAACAAAGTAAAGGAAATTCGCGCAGATCAAGAATTCCATATTCCGGAGGAAGTCATTAAGTGGTGGGAAAATATTCGCTTTATTTGGAAAACCTCCGCGACAAACGATAAAGACGGGAATCCTATTGCGGAAAAAGTGAATGATATTACGGCGGGGCCTGCACGAGCAATGAGATATCACGCTAAATTACCGCCGCAATTCTGGGCAGAATTAGAACACGCAGCAACAACCATTCACAACATACTACCGGCAATTCACGGGGAACGCAAAGGAATTTCGCCTTATGAGCAGCTGTTAGGTAGAAAACCAACACTCTTTCATTTAAAACCAATAGGATGTATGGGTGTGTTACATATACCTAAGACAAAAGTGCGGAAGGGAGAGTACAGAGGGAAAAAGGTGATGCTAGTAGGATATGATCTATTTCGGGAACTATACCGCGTATGGGATGGTAAGAAGATAATTTCCGGAGTGAGAGATGTGAGATTTAATATTCACAAAATCGGTAAACAAGCTAATCCTCCTAAACTAGTGTCGTGGGATAATGATGACTCTGAGGGGGAGAATGAGAATGAGAGCAAGCAACCACACACATCTCCACAAGCGTCACCACCCCAATCACCACCCCAATCACCACCTCAATCACCTAAGTCACCGCACAACGTCAACAACGACCACCCAACAACAAAATTTGATGAAGTTGAGGGGGAGACAGAGAATGTTGATATCGATGCAAATGAGAATGAGCATGAAAATGAGCATGTGGAGAAGAATACATTGGATCACAAACATACACGCCTACACACAAGTCCAGAGCCACATTATCCACAACAATTACCCCCAGAGCACAAGATCAAGCCACAAGAGCATACAAATGAACAAGATCCAACAGATCCACTAAAAATACATGAAAGAAGAGCATACGAAGAAAAATCACCACCATCTAAGGGATTAACGTGGGAGCAGAGTCAGAGAGTAACGGAGAGTAACATAATCCCCGGTAAAAGGCAGCGCAAGGCAGTAGAGAGATTTACCCCTAGCAATGAGCCCAAGAGAGAAAAGAGAGAGGCTCAAGAGCTAATAGGTAAGGTAGTAAGAGTGCCCGCGCGTGCATGGGGAGATGGATGGGCGAAGAAAAAGTACGATGAGGGATGGGAGAGCATAGTACGAGTAGGGGTAGTCAGCAGAGTGAGTGACCCCAGAGATAGACTCGTAGTAAGAGACAGACCTCAGCCCACCCACATAGTTAAGTTTGAGGACGAAGAAGAACGGATGTTGAATTCGGAAATCCTCAAATACTCCGTGAAAGATCCCGAATACCCGTTACAAAGTCCCGCTAATATGTTTTTATGCGATGACCGTATGGTGGCAGATGAGATTCGTGATTTTTATTTGTATGTAGATATCAGAGTACCCAAAGATGTCATAGAGGAAGGTTTGACAGCTAAAGATGTTTTAGAGGGTATGAAAACAGAGCTAAAAGCTCTTCAATCCTTTAACACATACACATGGGTACCCCATAAGGAGGCAAGCAAGGCAGGAGTTAGTAAGATAGTTAGATTGACATGGGTTCACAAAGTAAAGTTAGATGAGAACGGGAAAAAGTTCATAAAGTCTCGTTTAGCTTTACGGGGAGATATGTTAGAACCCGGTGTTAGCTATAACCCAGATCAGCTCTTTGTTCCTTGCGCCGCGCACCATTCACTTTTATTTCTCGCCAAACTAGCTGCCTGGCACAAACACAAACTATACGGCATAGATTTTAAAAATGCATACCTAAATGCTCGTATGAATGACCCTGTTTATGCATATGCGCCAGAGAGTGTAGACAGAGAAGGGCATGAGGGGATGATATGGCGTATAGATGGTGCTTTATATGGTGCACCACAGGCAGGAAGAAGATGGTATGAGATATTAGCACCCAAGTTAGAGGAGCTAGGTTTTAGGTTGCTAGATTCAGACTTATGTATGTTTGTAGAAAATGATAAAGCTTTGAGAGAGGCGATAGTAGGGATATTTCATGTTGATGACTTGTTGTTCACAGCACCAAACAAACAAGCATATGAGCGTTTTGCGTCCGCATTAGAAAAACATTTCCCGCTCAAAAGACTCGGTATTGCCCGTGAATTCAAAGGAATAGAGATAGAGCAATCGAACGGGAAAATAATTTTGCATCAGCGAAAATATCAGCAGCAGATACTAAAAGAGGTAGGCTACGATTCTGCTAAACCCGTTAGTACTCCAGCGCAAGAACATTTCACGGAACCGATGTCGGAATCAGCTAGCTTGCGAAAATTTTCAATTCCTAGTCTAGTTGGTCGTTTGCTATTTCTCGCAAAGATGACAAGACCCGATATAGAACAAGCACTAAATTCGGCAAGTGTCATGCAAACTATCGATAAGGGAATAACTTATGCGATGTTAGGCAGAATCTTTCGTTATTTAGTTAACTCTTATCGAGGTTTAGCTTACCATGAGCCTAAGTCAGAGCAAGAAGGGCAAACCTATCCAAAACTTTCCATGTGGCCCGACGCGGCTCACAAAGTTTGTAAGAAAACAGGGAAGTCCCGCACTGGATTCGTGATCCTATGGGGCAGCGACCCAGTTGCATGGTTATCAAAGCGACAGAGTCGCATCGCCCTGAGTTCCAATGATGCTGAAATATTTGCAGCAACTGAGTGCATTAGAGAGGGACTTGCACTAAAACACATTACTAAACATAGCCCAAAAGAGCCCGATAGAATTATTCGAGGATAACTCTCAAACAGTCTTAGCGGCAGAGAGGGGTATGTCAGGTAATAGAACTAAACACTTACCTTTAGAATTACACTTTATGCACCACCTACAGAGAGACGGTGAGATTAAGTTTGTAAAAGTAGGTACGAAGAAGCAGATAGGTGATGTAATGAAAAAATATTTACCGAAAGAACAATTCGAGTATTTACTTAACAAATTTACGGTAAAGCTCAAGTAATTTCGGGATTTGCGTGTCCACTCACCTATATTTGCTTTGAGTGTTTTGTGCAGTTTGTTGCTTGTTGCAGCAGCTTTGTTTTGCGCAGGGGTCAAGAGCCGTCGAGCCGAGGCTGGGTAGCCGACTGCCACGCGAGGCCGGCAGCCGCGAGGCTTTCCCTGGCTAACTTAGCAATTTAAATTCTTTCTATCATTCTTTCTGTCCTAGAATAGGAAATCTAAATTTTTTTTTTTTTTTTGCTACCCTCTACGGGAAGCGCTTGCAAATTTTTGAACACATACATACTTCATACATGTTACTGCATGACTACACATATATACATACATAGAGGATGTGATGTAAATGGGAGTTGATATTTAACCTTCGGGTAACCCATAACTGATCCTCAACACTATTTTTTCATATTTACACACTAATATAGCCTATGACTTGCGACTAAGGGGGAGCGTTGTAATGTACTATTAATACCCGTTACTCCACCTAGTCAATTTACCGGTAATTTGGATAGTCTTAGTCATAGGCAAGTTCATAGGCCGGACAGTTATTAATACCTTTATTACTGACAAGGACACTTTCTAGAGTATTCGCGAATCATAGTCTGGAATGCCTAGAATCAAATGAGTATTACCATTCTGTTAAGGTCACCACATTTTGTGTGACCCAAAGTCATTAAAAGTCTTTTCTTCGGTTATTCTATACCCTTAGCGGGGTAGCTTCCCTAAACTCGGCGTTTGAGTGATAGATTACTTTGATTTTTACCTTACTGACTTTTCACTTGGCCCCCGGTTCAAGTTTGCTCTGAAAAAATCCTTTCAAGTTTTTACCGCTCTAGCCGGAATTTCCTTTCTTACCGGTAGTATAGGAGTCTGAAAATATCAGGCCCTGACCGTGCCTCGTAATTTTTCTTACGGCAGTGACTCAGGCCTGACAGTGCTAGCAATTTCCTTTTTTACCTATATCAACTCAAAGTCATAAAAATTTTTCACTGGCCGTCACCG
>WBZZ01000914.1:130000-137500 GCA_019918135.1 Paulinella micropora | reverse complement strand
GAATAATAATAATAATAATACTAATAATAACTAGGGGCTGCGCCAACACCTGAAAGGATGGTTTTCGGTGCATTTTGCGCATCCCACTCCCCCCCCCCCCCCCCTTCCCCCCGCCCTCCGGCAGGGGTTCCCGGGGAGAGGCCCCCCCGGACCCCCCCCTTCCCCGTCGAAAGGGTACGTTCAATTGTCGGAGGTACCAGCAAAACGCAAGTGGAAGCTCTGGTTGCACAAAAACCTAAAGTATCCGGTTTTTGTGCCACTCGGCACCAAATTTTGGATCTCCGAAGAGAGCTCACCGAGAGGTGTCGGGTACACCAGACATTAGCCTCAAACTCCCTCTGGTGAGCGCAAACGGCGCCTGGTGGCGCAAAAACCTGAAATTTCTGGTGTTAAAACATCCGACATCACAATTTTTTTATTTTCGAAGAGAGCTCATCAGATACACCAAATATCAGCCGCTAAATCCCTCTGGTGTGCGCAAACGGCGCCTGGTGTCACAAAGACCTCAATTTTCTGGTGTGGGCGCCACCCGCGACCAAAGCGGGTACTTACAATTGCTGGGCTTGGGTTCCCGGGGGAAGGTCCCCCCGGACCCCCCCCCCCCCCCCTGCCCCGTCGACAGGGTACGTTCAATGCCGGAGGTACCGGCAAGTACACCCAAAAAACAAGGACTTTTCGCATTCAGGACACTCATCTAACGCAAATATTTGCGTGAATTTCCAAAGAAAAACTATATCAGCATCAACATCGAGTCTGGGGCTAGCCACCCTGTCAATATGAGCTCCCAACTCCTCCTGGTTCACACAAACCGTGATTTATTCCGACGAGGGTGCAGAAAATAGGCTAAAAAAACAAGGAATTTTCGCATTCAGGACACTCCCCTAACGCAAATATTTGCGCGAATTCCAAAGAAATTATGTCAGCATCAACATCGAGTCTAAGGCTAGACACCCTGTCACGAACTCGTCCTGGTTCACACAAACCATGATTTATTTCGACAGGGGTGCGAAAAAAAACGAGGAACTTCGCATTCAGGACACTCTTCTAACGCAAATATTTGCGTAAATTCCAGAAAATCATATTAGCATCAACATCGAGTCTGGGGCTAGCCACCCTGCAAATATGAGCTCCCGCTCCTCCTCGTTCCCACAAACCATGATTTATTCCGACAGGGGTGCGAAAATGCGGGGTGGGGGGTACCCAATTTTCATTTTCCCCCTCCCCCCAAACCCCCCACCCCCTTCTCCAACACCTTTCAGGGATAATAATAATAAATAATGATAAATGATGATGATGATGACAATAATAATAATAATAATAATAATACTATTTACTATTTACTATATCTGAGGCGTACTGATGCAGCTAATGACATATCCTCAACGGACATAAGCCTCCAATACCCTTGTTCGAGGTCCTCCACCCCCCCGTGTCAGTCTCTCGCCTGATGATCGGGGCCACCGATGGAGCTCCTGAGGGCAAGACTGCACTAAGCCGAGGTTATTCCGCAGTCCCAGCAACCTCTTGCAAGACGTCACCGAATGTGCAAGTGCATACACCAAGCGCGGTTGCTAGAGCTGCCTCGAAACCCCACCCATAACAATCTGGTGTCTGCTGGGTCCTGGGCTATCAACCAGCATATGCGGAGTTTAAGATCTTTTACGCGCGCAACGACCCTCCTTCCCAGCATCTACCACCAAAGGGTTATGAGTTGGCGTCACAGTTTAACGCCTTGAGGCCATTGGGCTGGAACTCTGTTTAGCAAGTGTGACTAGGTTTTTTCATCGGGAAATAATAATAATAATAATAATAATAATAATAATAATAATAGTGTATCTCCTGCCAATTGCTGAGCCAAAAGGCCATGTGCATCCAGTCCTCCATTCCATAAGGAAAGTCTCCACACCAATCGGTGGAATAAAGGAAGTGACGGCATAGAACATTACTCTAGGAGCTTTATACCAATCAGCCCATGGAAAGGACCGATGGCCTATGTACTCCCTAAATAATAATAATAATAATAATAATAATAATAATAATAATAATAATAATTAGGGGCTGCGCCAACACCTGAAAGGATGGTTTGCCGGTGCGCGAACGCACCAAACCCCGCCAGCCCCACTTCTTATCACTTTTTGGAGGGCCCCCGGACCCCCGCCCCCACCCCCCTCCCCGCCCTCTTTCCCTTCGACAGGGTACGTTGAATTGCCGGAGGTGCCGCAAAGGGCGCCTAGTGGCAAAAAAACCTCAATTTTCAGGTGTGGGTGCCACCCGCGACCAGAACTGGTACGTACAATCGCAGGGCTCCCCCGGAACCCCCATTTCCCTTCGACAGGATACGTTGAATTGCCGGAGGTGCCGCAAATGGCGCCTGGTGGCAGAAAACCTCAACTTTCTGGTCTGGGTGCCACCCGCGACCAGAACGGGTACATACAATCGCAGGGCTTGGATTCCCGGGGGAAGAGCCCCCCGGACGTCCCCTGCCCCGTCGACAGGGTACGTTCAATTGCAGGAGGCACCGGCAAGTACACCCAAAAAACAAGAAATTTGGCATTCAGGACACTCCCCTAACGCAAATATTTGCGTCAATTCCAAAAAAATTATACCAGCATCAAGATCAAGTCTGCTGCTATCGACCCTGCCAACATGAGCTCCCAACTCCTCCAGGTTCACACAAACAATGATTTATTCCGATAGGAGAGCAGAAAATAGGCCCAAAAAAACAAGGAATTTTGGCATTCAGGACACTCCCCTAACGCAAATATTTGCGTGAATTCCAAAAAAAACATATCAGCATCAACATCGAGTCTGGGGCTAGCCACCCTGCCAATACGGGCTCCCAAATCCTCCTGGTTCCCATAATAATAATAATAATAATAATGATAATAATAATAATAATAATAATAATAATAATAATAATAATAAATAATAATAATAATTATAATAATAATAATAGTAATAATAATAATAATAATAATAATAATAGCAAAATAATAATAATAATACTATATCTGAGGCGTACTGATGCAGCTAATGGCATATCCTCAACGGACATAAGCCTCCAATACCCTTGTTCGAGGTCCTCCACCCCCCCGTGTCAGTCTCTCGCCTGATGATCAGGGCCACCGATGGAGCTCCTGAGGGCAAGACTGCACTAAGCCGAGGTTATTCCGCAGTCCCAGCAACCTCTTGCAAGACGTCACCGAATGTGCAAGTGCATACACCAAGCGCGGTTGCTAGAGCTGCCTCGAAACCCCACCCATAACAATCTGGTGTCTGCTGGGTCCTGGGCTATCAACCAGCATATGCGGAGTTTAAGATCTTTTACGCGCGCAACGACCCTCCTCCCCAGCATCTACCACCAAAGGGTTATGAGTTGGCTTCGCAGTTTAACGCCTTGAGGCCATTGGGCTGGAACTCTGTTCAGCAAGTGTGACTAGGTTTTTTCATCGGGATTTCCCTCAAATATGTCACAGTCAACACTCCAAGGCAGATTTACTATATCTGAGGCGTACTGATGCAGCTAATGGCATATCCTCAACGGACATAAGCCTCCAATACCCTTGTTCGAGGTCCTCCACCCCCCCGTGTCAGTCTCTCGCCTGATGATCGGGGCCACCGATGGAGCTCCTGAGGGCAAGACTGTGCACTAAGCCGAGGTTATTCCGCAGTCCTAGCAACCTCTTGCAAGACGTCACCGAATGTGCAAGTGCATACACCAAGCGCGGTTGCTAGAGCTGCCTCGAAACCCCACCCATAACAATCTGGTGTCTGCTGGGTCCTGGGCTATCAACCAGCATATGCGGAGTTTAAGATCTTTTACGCGCGCAACGACCCTCCTCCCCAGCATCTACCACCAAAGGGTTATGAGTTGGCGTCACAGTTTAACGCCTTGAGGCCATTGGGCTGGAACTCTGTTTAGCAAGTGTGACTAGGTTTTTTCATCGGGATTTCCCTCAAATATGTCACAGTCAACACTCCAAAATAATAATAATAATAATAATAATAATAGTGCTTCTCTGTCAATGGCTGATGCATTTCTGCACATGCGCCTCCATCGTCTCACCCGTGAGGGGAGTACGAAGAATTGACGATAAGCTCTAATGACACCCCCGCAAGGGCAGTTCCAACACTTCCAGACGGGCCGGTATGTTCAATAATAATAATAATAATAATAATAATAATAATAATAATAATAATAATAATAATAATAATAATAATAATAATAGTGCTTCTCTGTCAATGGCTGATGCAAATCTGCACATGCGCCTCCATAATAATAATAACAATAATAATAATAATAATAATAATAATAATAATAATAATAATAATAATAATAATAATAATAATAATAATAATAATAATAATAATAAATATTGATCTGTCCTGGCTGAGCCCGAGGGCCATGCGCCTCCATCCCTCGACCCAACAGGGACTACAGTGAGTATGTTGGGGAGGGAAGAGTGACTCTAACCATCCTGCATAGAAGGCCCCAAAAGGAAGTCCCTACTACCCGCACAGTGTCGGGTACCTTGCAGGAAATCAACTACAAATGATTGATCTTCCCCGCGTGAGAGCTCCACGAGACTGGGTAGGTCCCGCATGGAGGTACTCACAGGGGTAGCAGACATTTCATGCGGTCTGCCAGCGCATGAGGACGTTTTGTGGTAAGTATCTGGGACGCCTCGAAACCCGTCACCACCCCTAGATCGCGGAATGTAAATACCCCTTTGATCCCACGTGGTGTGTCTTATAAAAAACAACACAACGACATGGCCTCGGAACCAACACAACAACATAGCCTCGGAACCCACATCGACATAGCCTCGGAACCCACACAACAACAGAGCCTCGGAACCAACACAACAACATAGCCTCGGAACCAACACAACAACATAGCCTCGGAGCCAACACAACGACATAGCCTCGAAACCAGTGGGAAGAGGCCCAACCACCTCCTCTTCCCGTGGGGTGCCATACTGTGCACCCCTCCATAATAATAATAATAATAATAATAATAATAATAATAATAATAATAATAATAATAATAATAATAATAATAATAGTAGTAGTAGTAGTAGTAGTAGTAGTAGTAATAATAATAATAATAATAATAATAATAATAATAATAATAATAATAATAATACTATATCTGAGGCGTACTGATGCAGCTAATGGCATATCCTCAACGGACATAAGCCTCCAATACCCTTGTTCGAGGTCCTCCACCCCCCCGTGTCAGTCTCGCGCCTGATGATCGGGGCCACCGATGGAGCTCCTGAGGGCAAGACTGTGCACTAAGCCGAGGTTATTCCGCAGTCCCAGCAACCTCTTGCAAGACGTCACCGAATGTGCAAGTGCATACACCAAGCGCGGTTGCTAGAGCTGCCTCGAAACCCCACCCATAACAATCTGGTGTCTGCTGGGTCCTGGGCTATCAACCAGCATATGCGGAGTTAATAATAATAATAATAATAATAATAATAATACTATATCTGAGGCGTACTGATGCAGCTAATGGCATATCCTCAACGGACATAAGCCTCCAATACCCTTGTTCGAGGTCCTCCACCCCCCCGTGTCAGTCTCTCGCCTGATGATCGGGGCCACCGATGGAGCTCCTGAGGGCAAGACTGCACTAAGCCGAGGTTATTCCGCAGTCCCAGCAACCTCTTGCAAGACGTCGCCGAATGTGCAAGTGCATACACCAAGCGCGGTTGCTAGAGCTGCCTCGAAACCCCACCCATAACAATCTGGTGTCTGCTGGGTCCTGGGCTATCAACCAGCATATGCGGAGTTTAAGATCTTTTACGCGCGCAACGACCCTCCTCCCCAGCATCTACCACCAAAGGGTTATGAGTTGGCGTCACAGTTTAACGCCTTGAGGCCATTGGGCTGGAACTCTGTTTAGCAAGTGTGACTAGGTTTTTTCATCGGGATTTCCCTCAAATATGTCACAGTCAACACTCCAATAATAATAATAATAATAATAATAATAATAATAATAATAATAATAATAATAATAATAATAATAATAATAATAATAATAACTAGGGGCTGCGCCAACACCTGAAAGGATGGTTTACCGGTGCGCGAACGCACCAAACCCCGCCAGCCCCACTTCTGATCACTTTTTGGAGGGCCCCCCGGACCCCCGCCCCCACCCCCCCCCCCCCCCCCCCCCCCTCCCGCCCCCTTTCCCTTCGACAGGGTATGTTGAATTGCCGGAGGTGCCGCAAAGGGCGCCTGGTGGCAAAAAAACCTCAATTTTCAGGTTGGGTGCCACCCGCGACCAGAACGGGTACGTACAATCGCAGGGCTCCCCCGGACCCCCCCTTTCCCTTCGACAGGGTACGTTGAATTGCCGGAGGTGCCGCAAATGGCGCCTGGTGGCAAAAAAACCTCAATTTTCAGGTGTGGGTGCAACCCGCGACCAGAACTGGTACATACAATCACAGGGCTGGGGTTCCCGGGGGGAGGGCCCCCCGGACGTCCCCTGCCCCGTCGACAGGGTACGCTCAATTGCCGGAGGCACCGGCAAGTACACCCAAAAAACAAGGAAATTTGGCATTTAGGACACTCCCCTAACGCAAATATTTGCGTGAATTCCAAAAAAATTATACCAGCATCAAGATCGAGTCTGGGGCTAGCCATCCTGCCAATATGAGCTCCCAACTCCTCCAGGTTCACACAAACAATGATTTATTCCGATAGGAGAGCAGAAAATAGGCTAAAAAAACAAGCAATTTTCGCAGTCAGGACACTCCCGTAACGCAAATATTTGCGTGAATTCCAGAGAAACTATATCAGCATCCAGATCAAGTCTGCTGCTATCGACCCTGCCAATATGAGCTCCCAACTCGTCCTGGTTCACACAAACCATGATTTATTCCGATTGGGGTGCGGAAAAAACAAGGAATTTTGGCATTCAGGACACTGCCCTAACGCAAATATTTGCGTGAATTCCAAATAAATCATATCAGCATCAAGATCGAGTCTGGGGCTAGCCACCCTGCAAATATGAGCTCCCAACTCCTCCTCCTTCCGACAAACCATGATTTATTCCGACAGGGGTGCAGAAATGGTGGGGGTGGACGGGGGGGGGGGGTACACAATTTTCATTTTCCCCCTTCCCCCAAACCACCCCCTTGACCAACACCTTTCAGGGATAATAATAATAATAAAGAAGAAGAAGAAGAAAAGAAGAAGAAGAAGAAGAAGAAGAAGAAGAAGAAGAAGAAGAAGAAGAAGAAAAAGAAGAAGAACAAGAACAAGAACAGCAATCATACCCATGCACCCATTGGAGCGCGTCCAGCAGTATCTCCTCGTTCTTACCCTGCCACATGAATATGCAAGATAGATATTACGTATATGTAGTACGCCCGTGTTTGCGTGTGTGAGAATAAGTAAGTGAGAGAGAGAGAGAGAGAGAGAGAGAGAGAGAGAGAGAGAGACAGCGAGAGAGAGAGAGACAGAGAGAGAGAGAGAGAGAGAGAGAAG
>WBZZ01000914.1:90000-117500 GCA_019918135.1 Paulinella micropora | reverse complement strand
AGAAAAGAACAGAAAAAAAAAAAAAAAAAGCGCCCTGTGTTGGTTATGTCTGAGCTCTGTATTCTGCCTTATAGCACCGTCTCCTGCCCTTGTCTGTTTGTATCTGTCTTTGTGTACTGTCGTTGTCTTTGTTTCTGTTTGATCCTCTTTTCTCTGTTGTTTTTCTTATCTGTCTTTCTTTTTCCAGTTTCTTTCTCTTTCTTTTTCTTCTATCTCTCACACACTCTCTCTCTCTTTCTCTCTCTTATATATAATATATATAATATATATATATAATATATATATATATATATATATAATAGATATATATATTCAGATTTCTTAGGAGCTTAGCTGTTGAACTTTGGTTCCGGTAGTCTTCCGGTTTTCCTTTAGGACCTGCACCGTTGTTCCTTAGAACCAGATCGCATGATTATAGTTTGTATTTACGTTTTTCTCTCTTTTTTTTTCAATTAAACCTTGCTTACTGTGTTTCAAAAAAAAAAAAAAAAAAAAAAAAAAAAAAAAAAAAAAGGGTGTGTGTGTGTGGGGGGGGGGGGGGGGGGGGGGGGGGGGGGGGGGGGGGGGGGGGGGGGGGCGCTGTCTCACTGCGTCTTTGTTTTTGTTTCTGTTTGAGCCTTTTTTGTCTTTGTTTCTGTTTGAGCCTGTTTTGTCTGTCTTCTTTTTCTGTTATCTCAGCTTAAGTCTAGCTTAGCTGTTGAACCCTAGTTCCAGTTTTCCTTTAGGACCTGCACTGTTGTTCCTTAGAACCAGATCGCATGATTACAGTTGCATTTACATCTTTTCATTTTTTCTTCCATTAAACCTTGCTTACTGTCTGTAATAATAATAATATTTTTATTTTTTAAAAATAAAAAAAGTAAACAAACAACAAGAGTAAAGCACCATATGAGGAGCACAGATAAATACAATATCTAAACGAGACTGAAGTCTGACTGACAGACAGGCAGGCAGAATGAAGAAAAACAAGCCACAAGTCCACCTTGAGAATGAGCTCCCATCGAAACACTGACGAATGCACAGAAGACAGATGAGAAAGACTGCAGGGAAAGACTAAAGATACACATACATGGTAATTTATCTTAATATTGAAACAACAGGCAACGAACAGAGAGAATAAGAAAGTGGGACGCCACGCCCAGCAGCAAAGACTCAACAAAAACACATCCGCCACCCAAGACGTGACTTCTTCCGAAACTTCGGCCGTATCACAACTTATTCGAGCGAACACAGCACTAAGATTTTCTTCCTTTTTGACGGGAAAGACTGTCATTATGTTTGGAAAATTCACAGCAAAAATGACTACACTGTATGTTGATATGAACTTCAACACATAGTTTGCGGGTGCCAGCGTACAGAAAACACTATGACTCAGGATATTTAATCAAGTCGATGCATGCATTGAACTAGTTGAAATTTCAATGTAATGAGTCTGCAATACATTGAAATGTCAATGCATGCGCAATGCATTGAAATGTCAATGCATGCATTAAAACTTCAATGCATATCAAATTTCAATATCATGCATTGAAATTTTAATTATAATGCACTAGATGCACTAGTAGTACAAGTACTGTAATTCTTAGAAATGTGTATTTCGAATTCAATGCATGCATTAAATATAAATTGATTTTAATTTTCACTGATTTAAATCAATGCATTGAAATTTCAATGCAGCACAGAAATATGTATTTCAATACATGTATTGATTTTCAATGTATGCATCAAAATGTAAATGCATGCATTAAAATGTGTATTTCGATTCATACATTGATTTTCAATGTATGCATTAAAATGTCAATGCATGTATTGAAATGTGTCTTTTTAATGTATGCATTCATTTTCAATGCATTGATTGAAATATGTAACTCAGTACATGCATTGAAAACCGTGTATCAATGCAGTGTAATTATTTTAATACCAAGAACGCCTTTACCTAGTATTAACTAGTAAGTAAATAACATGTTTAACAAGTAAGTAAATTTTTTTTTTTTGTTGCTTATTCGTCTAGTTGCTCCACTCCTTCTTCACTTCTGCCATCATGCATTTCTTTCACCTGCTTCCTCTTTTTCACTTCTGTTATCATTGTAGGCGCAGATAGGTAAATATGTGCTACTTTAATATACACTGTGTCAGTCCAGACACAATAAGAAGCAGTTGATATGAATAATATAACACTCTTAACCTGGTAACGATATATTGATAATATTACTAGAAGTGGCAGTTACACTATTTAGACAGGAATATATTATCGTTAGGCGGGACAACGGGAATTGGCTAGTGTTTGCCTTGGTTGTTTGGCTCCGCTAGTTTCCCACATTTTCCCACCATCTTTGATCCTTATTTATATAAGCTCAGAAGATTAGGTTCTTAGCGGAGTAGTTTGAATTGGTTGTATTAAAGAAGATGCAACAATAAATATATTTTTTTAGACCAGAACCTGCAAAAGTGAAGTCCCATACCTGTTTTCCTTTACATCAATTCGACCAGTCCACAAACCATATTGTTTGCAACCTATAACTAAGGGAGAGGATACATTGCACAAGATTGGTAGAGGAACATAGAGGGAGGAGGCGTGTGTCCTGTACATACTTTGCTCACGCTTTTACCACACACAAACGGTGGATAGAACGTGTTGCAAACAAACACTCTCGCATCATCCCTGTTGACACCTCTACATACCCAACCATTATCTCCTGTTCCCACACAACACTGCAAACAGTAACAACGGTGTGAGGACAGTACACAGTAGTAGGAGAAGGGGGTAGAGTGTAATTGGTTGTGTGTGAAGGGGATCAGACGAAAACTGTCGTAATGGACCCTCATACACCTGCAAACCACGTCATATTCCCTATCTATCAACCTATTGCAGACTACACAGACATCCATATTCGTTTTCAGATAACGATACACACTTGTCCTGTCATTCCCTGTCTACTTCCCAGCATTACAAGTGCATAAGGGAACAGAAAGCAGGTTTGGCAGAGTCGATATCTCACAGCGTTTATGATGGGGATGACGACCTTTGTGTGGAAGGTCTTACCAATGGGATTGAAGGTGGCGCCGGGCATATTTCAGCAGGCTATGACCAAGATGCTGGGTGCGAATTTTTGGGATGCGGAATTTGCGGAGAAATATTGGATACGACGGGATACGCATTCGCGTATCTGGACGATGTGATCATCTTCTCGGATTCGGTAGAGGATCATATACAGCATTTGCGGGACATCATGTGACTGGTTAAGGCGTTTGGGTTCAGGCTGAATGCAAAGTAATGTCACTTCCTGCAAAAGCGGATTCAATATCTGGGGTATGACATTGAGAACGGGTCATGCTCGATTGCAAGGAAGAAGCAGGAAGCGGTAGCGGCTATGTCTTTGCCAAAGACGAAATCTGATTTGCATTCTTTCGTGTCACTGGCACAATACTATGGCGAATTCATACCGGGGTTCGCCGACATCGCGGAACCGATACGGTTGTTTATGAAAGAGTGCAAATATGGTACAGGGAGTGAATGGCCTGCGGCGGTCATGACAGCAATAACAACCTTGCGGGAACATATATTGAGAGACCCATGGAAGGAAGGGGGCACTGTTTTGCAGCTTCCCAATTTCAATCGGAGTTTTACGCTGGATACAGATGCATCGGCATATGCGATCGGGGGGGGGGGGGGGGGGGGGGGGTATTACAGCAGAGAGACGACGAGGGACGTCTGCGGCCGGTGATGTTCCTGAGTCTGCGAATGACGAGGGCGGAACAACAGTACTGCACGCGGCAGCGGAAGGCGTTGGCGATAGGGGGTTTTAAGAAGCTGCGTGATTACCTGTGGGGGGCAAAAGGGACGACGGTGCGGTCGGATCACAACAATCTGCAGTGATTAATGTCCCAGGACCACACGGGAAGGTTGGCAAGATGGCAATTGGAGTTATCAGAGTATGACTTCAAGATAGAGTTCATCGCGGGCAAGGAGAACTACCTCGCGGACTACCAGTCGAGAGCAGGGGGAACAAAGGAGTAGAACATCGCAAAGGGGCAAGAGATGGGGTCGGGGGCAGAGGACAAGGGGAAGAGGGCGGGGCAACAAACCCCGGGGTGTCTTTGCACTGAAGCCTGTATTTGATACGGGGAAGAAGAGCGGCATGAATCTGACTAGGTTCCACTTCAAAACTGCCGCCGGCCGCTCGTGAGCCGCTTCGTAGAATTGTACGTCGTCCCGTTTTGTTGCCGCCCTATACCTGTGTATCTCCGCCACCTCCGCCACATAAGTCATCCCATTGATGAGCTTCTTGTCGCCAAAATCCGCTTTCTGTCCTTCCACCTCAAGGTTCATATGCCCTAGTACCGTCATAACTGCCGCCATTGTTGTGAGAAGCATGGGGTTGAGGATGCGCGGCTGGGATACGAGGAAGAGATGTGGAAAGAGGCGGCACAAGGCCCGGGGAACAGCCGGAGGGGAAGTGGTAGATCCATGGCGGACCATGCCAGTGGTGGGGAATATACTGATCCCCACAAAGGTGGAGGTTGAGGCGGGGCAGACGGAGGCGAAACCGGAGCTCACGTTAGGGAAGACGCACCCAAGCCGACTGGCCAATGGCATGCAGCTCGAAAACAAGACGGAGATTAAGTTCGCGTGGTTGGATATGTTTCGCAAGTTGACGAGGGATAGTGAGGAGGAAGAAGTCATAGCTCACCAGGAGAACCCGACGGGTGTTTCAGAGGATGCGGACGTACGGAGACGGAAAGAGAAGTATACCCATTTTGACGGGCTAATTTGGTATTTTGGGAGCGGAGCGAGGAACAAGGACGACCCGGAGCGATGGGTGGTATGGGTACCTAAGGAGTTGCGGTATGCGGTATTGATAGGGGCACACAATAATTGAAAATTGCAGAGCCATCCGGGGTTGGATAGGATAAAATGGTCCATGACTCGGCGGTTTTATTCAATGATACAATGGATCGGGATATCAAAAACTTCATTTCGGGATGCGGGCATTGCCAAGGGCAGAGACGACCTATGACGCGAGTCGGGGGCTACTGGGCCAGTTTGATCTGACGCGGGACATATTTGATACAGTACACATAGATTATGTGGGGCCATTACCAGAGGCAGGGGAGGGCCTACACAAATATATTCTCACAATCATTGACCGGGCTTCCAATTACGTTATCGCGGTTCCCACGGCAGATTATACGAAGGAGACGACAGCAAAGGCATTGATTGATAATGTCTTCAGCAGGATCGGAGTACCTAGGAAGATAATATCAGATAGGGGGAGCTCTTTCATCAATTGGGTGTCAAACGAACTCAGCGCGTACTATGGGTTTAAATGGGATCATGTGACGGCATATGATCCTATGGCCAACGGGAAAATCGAAAGGATGCATCGTACGCTGAAGGCGTCCTTGAAGATCTACTGTCAGAGCGGGCAAACCAAGTGGCCAGAGGCACTACAGGCATTCACCTTCGCGATGAACAATTTGGGTTCTTCGTCGTTGGGGGGCAGGGCGAGACTGTGCCAACATCAAATGGTGTTCGGTAAGGTTTTGAATACGCCACAGGACGTGATGACTCAAAGGGCGTTGTACCAGCCCATGGAGCTGATGGCGATGAGGTTGAGGGCTATTGCGGAGGCGGAACATATTGTGACCAAACATCGGGAAGCAGCGATGCGGTTGGAAGATGAGAAGGGGCAGCAAGAGTACAAGCACGTGGAATTCAACGTAGGGGATATGGTGCTTTTATACTGCCCGAACGTACCGGTGGGGGTCTCGACGAAACTGTACGAGAAGTGGCAGGGGCCATATCAGATCATGAAGCAAACCGCGGCTTATAACTTTAAGATACGACACCAGCGGACAAACAAAGAGCAGATAGTCCACGTTAGGATGTTGGTGAAGTTTTCACCTTTCTTGCTGGATTATGAGACGGAGAAGAATGCTCTGGGGCGGACGGCGGATCAGTTTGGTAACCCGCGGCCTTTGTTGACTCGATCTCAACGAATGGAGGAGATTACGAGGTTGAAAGAGCAACTGACATACGAGCAGGATCAGGAGGAGAAGAAGAGGTTACAGGAGGCCATCGCGGAACTGGAGACGGGCTCGCATGAGAGAGTGCCTCAGAGGCGAAAGAAGGAGGAGGCGAAACAGCAAGAGGAGAACAAGAAGGAGGCTCCGGGGGAGGCGAAACGGAGGGAGATGGAGACAAAGTGGGAGGGGATGAACACACAGTTGGACCAAGCGATTCAAGCGGGGCCCGGGGAGACCGCCAAAGCCCAAGGCACCCGAGGGGACCATGGAGATCAAGAATGGGAGGGGCCAATGGGTGAGTCAGCCAGAAGAAGTGGACACGATCAGGTGGAAGACGGGTAAATTCTACTTATGCGGCCGGCGGAGAGGGAAGTGAGTGACGACACGATGGATGACTTTTACGTCATGCGGGTGCTCAGCTTACGGGGAACATCGAGACATAAGGCGGGAAGCGGGATAGCGCCGGTGATGCAAATTTGGGGGAGTAGTAATGAGGTCGAAGACGACTCAGAAGATGCGGCGGTTTGACCCAGTTTTTCTCGAAAAGACGGGGAAGAAGCGGGAGACGTGGGATGCTACCATTAAGTTGGATGATGAGGATTATATCCCATATACTATCCAGGCGAGACCTCGGTTGGTGTTAAATGCGCCATTTGAACTGACCGAGGAAAGGCGGATACCGGCACACATTTTGGATGAGATAGAGGCGGAAGGATTGCCTTTTGAGATTGTCGGGGCTCCGCCAGCGGCGGCAGGGTCCAGAGGCAAGAAGCGGCCTACAACGGGCGGTCGTACGACCAGGGCACGGGGACGGGCACGGTGAAGGGGGGGGTGACGAACTGACGAAGAGAGAGGGTGGGGTGGAGAAGGATGGAGAATGATGAAGAATGAGAGACATGAGATGAGAGACGACGAAAGAAATGAACGGGTGGGTATATTATGGGGTGATAACGGTACCAGTAAGACACGGGTACATTTAATTTATGGGGTGATGACGGTACATGCGTTACGCGGACTCGGAAAGACTGACACAGAGAGAGAGAGAGGGGGGGGGGGGGTGGGGGGGGGAGTTGTATATTTTTACGTTCATAGGTACACGGCGGACACATGACCCGGACACCAGACTCATGAGGTACAATATTAATTACGGGCTTGCGGAGTATAGCGGACTAATATTATGTCACATCAGACTTTACGGGCTTACGGGTCATATCAGAATAATATTATGTCACATCAGACTTTACGGGCTTACGGGTCATATCAGAGTAATATTATGTCACATCAGACTTTACGGGCTTACGGGTCATATCAGAATAATATTATGTCACATCAGACTTTACGGGCTTACGGGTCATATCAGAATAATATTATGTCACTGTGACATCAGACTTTACGGGCTTACGGGTCATATCAGAATAATATTATGTCACATCAGACTTTACGGACTTATGGGTTATATCAGAATAATATTATGTCATAAGACTTTTTTGGTTGATGGGGGTATAATAGCCTAATCTTATGCTATCAGACTTACGGGTTTGCGGTGTAAAACAAAAAGACATATAATAAGATTTACGGGTTTACGGGATATAACAAACAGACATATAATAAGACTTACGGGTTTACGGGATATAATAAACAGACATATGATGAGACTTAACGGGCTTGCGGGACATATTAAACTAATATATTATCAGACTATGCGGGTATATCGGGAACTAAAACGACATATATATGTTTTATGGCCTTATAGGCTCGTTGGGGGAAAATGGGGAACGGGTTGGCCCAAGACTTTATTATTTTCCGCTCTATGACGAGTGATGACATCGGACTTCATCTCATGTCAGACTTTGGGGATAAAGGGTATACGGGCTAAGACTGGGGCTGATACAGACAGACTAAATCAGTTTAGGCAGGGAGGGGAAAGGGGCTGGGAGAGCGGAGAGGTAGGCAGGTGATAACAAATAGGGATAGTCAATAGGAGGGGTAGAATAGCGAGGGGGGATGGATAGTTTAGGGAGAGGGGAGGGGGCGAGGAACAGTGATGAAAAAGATGAGAAAGATGAGAAAGATGACGAGGACGACGATGATGGGGGGAGCGGCAACTCAGACAGACTCTGATAACGGGGTAACAAAGGGGGATGGGGAAGGGGCATATATAGGGTTTCCCTAGGGGCTTTATATATTACAGACATGCGGGGCATTGATAGAGTCACAGAAGCGGCATGATGGGGATTACGGGTGGATTCAAAGAGAGACTTTGATCATTTGGGGGGAGAAGGGATGATTGGGAAGATAGATAGGGGGGTATATATCATTTGTGTTATCGGCTCTCAGGTTCGTTTCAAGCATGGCGTTTCAGAACTGGGGGGGGGGGGGGGGGGGGGGGGGGGGGAGCCTTTCCTTGCCTACGTTGCCTCTGGGCTGGGCGACCGGGACTACAACGGGCCAGGGGGCATCAGGCCTAGGGGGCTGTTAAAAGCCAGGATACAAGTAAGGGCGCGGTTTTGAATGGACGGATTCAGTTCGACACGGGGGCGATCGGCATCGATTGTTCTTCGGGCAGATTGAGACGAGGTAAGCGCCATCATGCCTGACGGAAGGATTGGGATGGAACACGAGGGTTACAGCAACTTCGATGCGGAGGCTCAACTTCAAGTCGGTGCGGGTCGACGAGCTTCGGATTGGCGGAATCAGAGGAGCTTCAAGTCCGAGGGAAGGGGATGCGGCGGAAGTAATCTGAGCGGAGCTGCAGCGCACAAGGCGGGCGGTGTTGCAAGGATTGTTTTTCGCTTGGGTTAGTATAGACCGGGATGTTACCGTATAGACCGACACTAGGTCGGGGGAACGATGAATGACTAGGGGCCGATTCTGGGGGAAGCGGCAAATATTTTTTTTTCGGATCATATGTGGTAACAGTCATGGGTAACGCTTTCAGACTCGGGGATGGGCAAGTGCGGGGTGGTGACGAGTAATATGGCGTATGAGTGATGGGCAACAGCTTTGTTCAGGCTTGCGGGAATTGGTATTACTCGAAATCACTCAACACTTCAAGTTCACTGGTGCGTGGAATCTCGGGTAACGGTTGGGTGCGGATATAATTATTAGCGAATGGCCCAACTTGAAGTTAATCAAAATCTTACGCAGTGACACTAAGTGTTGGCGAAAGGTTCAACTTGAAATATTTTGTTTAATTCATTAAGAGTAGGAGTACGGCGACGACCGCCGGTCACTTAGGTTCCGTTGATTAGATAATACCCGGTCACTCACGGACCTAATACCTTAGACGCCGGTTTGCTGAGATACTCCGTTAGAAGCCACGATACTAATCGACTCTTTTAATCCGCACGTAGATAGCAGAACTGACACACTCAAAGGTAATAATGAAACTGAAATAAAGTCCGCGCGACTGTAATTATTACACAATGTTTAGTGTCCAATCCTGAATGAGGACCGTCGCCTCATGCCAATATGGACCGTTACGACCGTTACAATTATTGACTAGAACTATACGGATAAATTACTTACCAGTCACAAAGTAGTCACTAAAAGTAAAACGTAATTGTCCTACCAACGCTCCCCCGATAATGCAAGTTATAAGAATAGAATGGAATGGAATGGAATAGAATAGAATAGAATGGAATGGAATAGAATGGAATAGAATAGAACAGAATAGAATAGAATAGAATAGAATAGAATAAAATAGAATAAAATAGAATAGAATAGAATAGAATAGAATAGAATAGAATAATATACCATGGACGCATTGAAAGTGGTTAGGTTGTGCTCACTCCAGGAATGACAGGCATGTACAGATATAGATAGATAGATAGATAGATAAATAGATAGTAATCAATACATCTACAATTTATAACTATTGCATATTAAGATAATGGCCCTTATTTCAGGTTGAAAAACTGAAATGACAGTTACAGTTTGACAACCTCAAATAATAGTTAAGTCTCAAAACTGAAAACTTGAAATTGCCTATCCTGTTCTAGTCCGCCCGCCTTCGCTTCATTGCCGCAATGACATCTCGTAATGGCCTCTATTTCAGGTTGACTTGAAAAACTGAAATGACAGTCACGGTTTGACAGCCTGAAATAATAATTTCGATACGATTAAAACAATAGCAGTAGGTCCTTACAGTATGACCACATCAGTACGTGAACTGAATTACATTATTGACTCAATGAGTCCAATATAATTAGTTCGTCTTGCCATTCCGCCAATACAAAACTACTTCCGCCGAATTCCCTGCTCTGTCGGCTGATGCCCTTCTTCCGCTCTTGCCGCGATCAACGACCGATGGTGGATGATCCACGCGCTTCGTTCTCGCGCTCGACTTCTACTTCAACGGAAACAACATCAAAAGATGCCGCTCAACTACCTGCGCAAAACACTGCCTGCACACTTCAAAGAGAGAAGACTCACAAAACAACAACATTAGTTGACTTTGCGTAAATTTGCGTATTTTGCGTGAGTTTGCAGACTTGAGATGTAAAATTATGGATCAAGTGTTACCATATATTTACTAACGAGATATTCGAATTGGTCCTTAGGAACATGTTTGGTTAATATGTCTGCTATTTGTTTCTTAGTTCTTACCTTTACAAACTTAATATCTCATTGTCTCTCTGTGCATGATGAATGAAGTGCAGTTCTAAGGGTAAGTGTTTAGTACGTGGTCCTGACATTCCCCTCTCTGCTGCTAAGATAGTCTGTGCATTATCTTCGTAAAGCTCTATCGGCCCTTTCTGTGCTATAGCTAACTCTTCTGTGATGTGTCTGATAGCCAATCCTTCTCGTATGCACTCTGCTGCTGCGAAAATTTCCGCTTCATTAGAACTTAGTGCAATTCTAGTCTGTCGTTTCGATAACCAAGCTACCGGGTCTCCACCCCAAAGCACTATATAACCTGTACGTGACTTTCCGGTTTTCTTACAGACCTTATGCGCAGCATCTGGCCATAAAGTAATCGGGTACGTCCTTCCTTCTTGTGACGATTAAGCCCCTTGAAATGCAATACCGCGATATGAACTTTTCAGATATCTGAAGATCCTACCTAGTAAAGCATAAGCAAGTCCTGGATTTACTGTTTGCATCACGCTAGCTGCATTCAGTGCTTGATCAGCATCTGGACGTGTCATCTTAGTTAGAAACAAAAGTTTACCTACCAAACTAGGAATTGAATGCTTTCTAAGAGCGCTTGTTTCTCCCATAGATTCGGGCTCATGTTCTGCACTAGGAGTGCTTACTGGTCTAACATCGGCATATCCTACATCCTTTAAAATCTGTTTCTGATACTTCTTCTGATGCAATAAAATGCGTCCTCCTTCCTGAACTATCTCTATCCCTTTGAACTCCTTAGCCACTCCCAAACGCTTAAGAGGATAAAACTTTTCTAGTTTACTAGCGAAACGGTCATACGCTTGTTCGTTAGGAGCTGAGAAAATAAGATCATCTACATGGAAAATACCAATGATAGCATCTCTTATCGGCTTATCTTTTTCAACGAACATACATAAATCTGAGTCTAGTAACCTGAATCCTAATTCCTCTAACTTAGGGGCTAAGATCTCATACCATCTCCTACCAGCTTGCGGCGCGCCATACAGAGCTCCATCTACTCTCCATATCACGCCTTCATGCTCTTCACTGTCTATCCCATCGGGTGCATAAGCATAAACAGGATCATGCATTCGTGCATTTAGATAAGCATTTTTGAAGTCTATACCGTATAGCTTATGTCCATGCCATGCTGCAAGCTTAGACAAAAAGAGTAATGAGCGATGCGCGGCACAGGGCACAAATAATTGATCTGGGTTATAGCTAACTCCTGGTTCTAGCATATCTCCCCGCAAAGCTAACCTTGACTTAATGAACTTACGTCCCTTTTCGTCTAGTTTGACTTTATGTATACATGTTAGTCTCACTACTTTTACTGCTTCCTTAGGGCTTACCCACGTGTAAGTGTTAAAAGACTTTAGAGCTTCAATCTCTTTATCCATTCCTGCTTTCAACTCTTTCGCGGTTAATCCCTCATCAACGATTGCCTTTGGTACCTTCAATGTCAGGTACAGTAACGCAGTGGTTTGATCCTCTACGATACTTTCTGCGGACATCTCGGGATGCTCTAGTTCTCCGACGCGTCTTATCCTATCTATCCGATACTAATTTCGCTATCTAATATCTTTTCTACTTGACCGTCGTCAAAGACTACGAAGTGACTGGGCTTAGGCATCTTACGGACTTTAAGTCTCTCTCCCTCTCGCATGGTTCTAAGACTTTTCCTGCTCTCTTAACTGATTGCCAGTTGTCTCCATATTCTTCCTTTGCCCATTCTTCTCCGAAAGCTACTCCCGGAACACTAACTCTCTCTCTCTCTCCTGTCAATATAGCTGCTTTAACTGCTGCCTTCTTTTCCGGAGGTGGTTGTGTAACTGGTGTCCTAACCTTAGCGTCTCGTTTCCCTCTCATGTGACTTTGTCACTGTTCTCCCAAGTGAGGCCCTTTGTGGGCGCGTCTCCCTCTACGTACCTCCTAGTAGGGTGGCCTGCTTCGGGGCTTTGCGCCTCTAACGATGTGACGGGTGTTACCCCATCATCCTTGTCGTCAGCTAGTTCTACCTTCGACTCTGATGGGAGACCGGAATCTGGACGGTGAATGTCTTCTTCTTCCTGTAACTCCTCATGTTTGTCTAACTCCCCCTCATCTTTATGTCGGTTCGTCTAACCGCTGTTCTAGCTGGACGGTGTCATTACTCTCCCCCTCAGATTCCTCGTCGTCCCATCTAACTTCTCTGGGTGGGTGAGCATCCTTGCCAACTACATTGTGGTTAAAGCGTACATTACGCACATTTGTGATGACCTTTCGACCATCCCAAACTCGGTATAGTTCCTTAAATACATCGTATCCAAGTAACATTACACGCTTTCCCCTATAGTTGCCTTTGCCTACCTGCTTTCCTATGTACATTACACCTAAACATCCTATAGGCTTAAGTTGTCGGATAGCTGGCTTGTAGCCCAGACATTGCCCAAAAGGTGAGGTTCCTTTCCTAGGCCCTGTCGTGGCTGATAGAATGTTGTGCAAGGTTGTGGCTGTGTGTTCCATTTCCGCCCAAAACTGGGGTGGTAAATTAGCCTCATATCGCATGGCCCGGGCTGGTCCGGCTGTGATGTCGTTTACCTTCTCAGCTATGGGATTGCCATCTTTATCACCTGGAGCATTAGTCTTCCAAAATGAATTGTAGGGGTTTCCACCACTCTATAATCTCAATTGGGACATTGAACTCGTTGTCGCAAGTGATCTGTCTGACTTTCTTCCCTGTCTGCCTCTCAAACCATGCTACCGCTTGCTTCAAACACTCTACAAACTGATTCTTGTATCGTAAATAATAATTTTTGATGTACCCCGAGTAATCGTCTGTAACGCAAAATTTATAGTACTTACCGTGAATTGACATTACCGCCCAAGGTCCCGAAGTATCTATATGCAAAATCTCACAAGGGTAACTCGCTCTCCTAATTCTATTAAACTTTCTTTAGCTTTCCCCATCATACAGGCTTCACAAAATCTAACACTATCCTCGCTTCCTGTCAATTTTCTACCCATTGCCTTGCCTAATGCATAGGTCTTCGGTACTTATGCCCACTACACTGATGTATGACGTAAATGTCAACGGGCTTGCCCTTCTTACCTTTCTGAGGATACATAGCGTATAAAACGCTGCCTCTAGCTTCCTCGTTCTCACTTACTCTCGCTTGCTTGCTCTCACTTTCTCTCTCTTTGGGGATTCCCGCCCCGCTTACCCCGTCTTCTTCTTCTCTTTCACTTTGGGGTTGTAACGCTCGTTTATGTTGAGGGGCTTGTCTTTTTCATTGTCCCAGCGATAGAGCATGCCAGGCGTAAGTCTCCCCCTCACGATCACGTCACTCTTTAATGCTTATGGGTGCTTTGGGATTAGTAGTTGCCCATTTTGGTGAATGATAAATCTGTGGTGGTTGTGGTCCATGTTTCCAGTAGACATAATGTTGACTGGCACCCTGCTGTCTAAAAACATATCTTTCTTTACCAAAACTGGCTTTCCCGATCCATCTATTCTTGTCAACCTCGCTTCCCCCATGTTTCGCACCACACTATCTCCGTTTCCGATTACTAAGCTCACAGGTTCAGTATCGGCGTTGGTGTCCACTGGAGATGGAAGACTTGTCCACTGACAAGGTGTATGAGGTCAGCCACATTGAGGCGATGGAGATGGCGAGTGGAGTCCGATATGACCGCACAGGTCTACGGTACAGTCCACAAGGCCCGGATCACGGGATATGTTGTGAGCTACATACCCAGGAGGACGCTGAGTGGTCCTATGAGGTATATGAGAATGCGAAGGCGAACATAAGAGAGGAAGAGGAGACGCAGGAAGTTTATGCGGAGCCTCCTCAAGAGCGGAGAAGTGACCTAGACGATGACCCGGAAAGAATCGGGGTACGGCTAGAAGATGGTACTATCCATATAGCCTCGCCTACCGCATGGAGGCAACAACAGGCTCAAGATCCGGAGTTTAAAGAACTGATACAGTTATATCAGTCTTCAACCCGGATGAGCTACGGATGACGAAAGCGATCAAAGATCAGATGAAGGAGATGGGATGGAGAGATGGTCTACTGTGGTACAAGGGCCTTCACGGTCGCTATGCGTCACAGCCGGACAAATGGACCCTTTGGGTACCGGAGAGTCTGAGACGATTTATATTTGTCGCAGCCCACAATTGCCCACTTTTGGCGCATCCGGGTCGACAACGAACTCACATGTTCGTAGCGAGGCGATTATGATGGAAGAAGATGAAGGAGGAGATAGATCAGGCGGTGGATGCATGCATCCCGTGCAAGATAAACAAAACACCACTGAAGGCAAATTTCGGCCTGATTGGCGAATTTCCTCTTCATGCGGCGATGTTTGAGTTTATACACATTGATCATGTGGGACCTTTCCCAGAATCGAAGGATGGTTACAAATACCTCCTTACGGCTATTGACAGAGCCACCAACTATGTGTGGATCATCCCTGTCAAAGACGTTACCGGCAAGACGACGGCCGAGGCGCTGATCGATAGAATCATCTCACAGATCGGAGTACCAAGAAAGATATGTTCTGATCGAGGCTCGGACTTTAATAGCGAGGTCATCGACAAACTATCTAAATTTTACGGGATGAAATGGCAGTATGTTACTGCCTATAACCCGCGAGCAAATGGGAAAATCGAGCGGGTACACAGACCCCTCAAAGCCTCGCTAAAGATGTATTGCACGAAGAAGGAGAATCAAAGAGCATGGGTCGAGGCAGCACCATCATTTGCGTTTGCAATGAACTGTCTACCCTCTACGGCGTTAGGAGGCTCGAAGAGCTCAATCTCGCCATATCAGTTAGTATATGGGCGTGAGCCGGATATCCCGACTTCGCTCCTTCACCCAAAAGACACTTGGGCGGATGCGGATGAGTTGTTTGGGATGAGACTTAGAGTGAAGATGGAGGCGGAACAAATAGTCAGGGCGCATAGAGAGGCGGAGCGCCGAAAGACTGATGCTGAAGGGGTGCGACAAGCGCACTTGGATCAGATCAAGTTCCAGGTCGGGGATATTGTACTATTGTACCATCCTCAAGTCCCGAAGGGAGTCAGCTCTAAGCTGTTCACTCACTGGAAAGGACCTTATCAGATTATGGAACAGACGGGACCTCTGAATTACAAGATCAGGGGTAGAGGGAAGGTGCAAATTGTGAATGTAAGAAGGCTGATTAAGTATGATCCCTTCTTACTGGAAGATGAATCAGTTGAGGAGGCGTTAAAACGGATGAAGGATGATTTCAAAGAGGTGCCGCCCATCCACAAGGAGGCTGGCATAGACCAAGACGATGCTTATCGGGCACCGATAGCTGAGAAGGAGGAGAGTGAGGTGGACAGCAAGGAGAAGACTGACCGCATAAGCGCGGTGGGGTCTCAGTCCAAGTCTCCGCGAGAGCATAGCGGAAAGAAGGAGAAGATCACAGAGGCGCAGCTAAGGAGAGCGCGGAATGATCTTATCAACGACCAACCAAGGAAGGCGATGAGGTCGATGAGATCAAAGGACGTCCACCAGGAGGAGGAGGGAACGGACACTGACCCAAACGCGGGCAACGTTGAGATTGTCCATGAGCGATGGAAGGAAGGCGATGCGATAGCAACCATCGCATGGGTGAAAAATGTTTTCTATCTGATGAGACCAGCGGAACAACATGTCGCTGATGACACTCTCTCAGACTTATACTTGATGCGGGTCGTGGCGGTCCCACGACAGATGCGTGTCACACGGACACTCAAAATATCATCAGCCGCAAAGATAGTACAACCGATACTCCAGTTCTGGAGAAGTATGGACCCGGTTGAGGATCCAAAGGCAAGACATTATGTGCCAGTAGACGCAAAAAGTCTCGAGACATGGGATGATACAATTACTCCCAGAGACAAGGATTACACTGCGTGGACCATTCAGACACTGCCAAGAGGAGTGCTTGATGTCCCTTTTGAATTATCGTTGAGCGGAATCCCTAATAAGATCTGGGACATTCTCGAACAGTCAAAGTTCGATCTGACTTTTGTTGGTGGTCCTCCACCAGGCAAAGAAATCCGCGCCAGACGACGAAGGCAGTGACAAAGAAACTATTTTTCTTTATGCGTCTCAAATAAACTGATTGATTGCCCACGGCGTATCATGATTTGATCATGCATCATCAGTTATCAATATGAATATTAAAAAGACTCAGTGATATAACTTGGCATTCGATTGCAACATACGAGTGCGAAAGGTCGATCGACGATGATACTACACCGTATACGGGGATCGCTAGTGTATTGAGCGATGGTGTTCCCGGGTATGACCCTTTCCAAGTCCTGGGATAATGTTCTCGAAAATGAAATGTTCTCTGAAACTTTCATTAAATTATTTTTACGATAGATTATATACTGTCGTACCTGAGCACGGTCAATCTCTACTTGTGTCGGTATATCGCAGGGTCGGGTACATACACCTCGACTTCGGATATAGCTATTAGGACTTACGTCCGTTACAATTATTGACTAGAACTATATGGATAAATTACTTACCAGTCACAAAGTAGTCACTAAAAGTAAAACGTAATTGTCCTACCAACGGGTTCGTATTTGCATTCTATCCCGAGGTCGGTCGGCGGCGGTGTAAGTTCGACTTCTCGCGCACACAAGGGTGAGCGCGCTCGGGGGAGAGATTATGCCGGACCACCCGGTATATAATAGCAATACTTACCGTTCCGGTCTGTCGGTTATCCTTGCTCTGAAATCTACGGAGTCCCTAATTTAGATATTCACTTCCACAGAGTCTTCGTATCGTTAGTATATACAGTTATCTGTTATTAAATATCGTATTAATACTACCGTAACATTCCTAGAGCCTGAGTGGCAAGTAAAGTTGATATGTGAAACTCACAGTTGAAGTATTTTATTCACAGTATTTGCGTAAAACAATAGTAAGTTGTGTGTTTACAGTCGCCCACTAGGACGGGGGCCAGAGTGACTGTCTTACTGTGACTCGTTATAATAAATTCAAGTTTGACGTCACTGTTACTTGTATTAATATGAATATTCCTGAACATGTTATTATTAATAATCTATACCGTCGGGAGTCCCCCCCCCCCCCCCCCCCCCCCCCTATTTTCAAGGTTTTTTTTTCCACTCGGAAAAACTTTATTAATAATAATGAGGCGTCGTCTCATTGACGGAGGCTCGGAACTTTCAGAACGCTTGCCGTTTCGTAGAGCTGAAAAGGAAGCATGTAAGTAGGCAAACACTGATATTAATAAGTAAAAACTAGGCCAGTTGAACAAAGAGAGAATATAGCCGCTGAGACTACAGGGAGAAGCTTTTCCCAACTTTCTTCAAGTGATCAAAGTGTAGCCTCAGCCGGCATCACCCCCCGGATAGCCGGTAAAAAAGTAGTATCCTTTTTCCAGTATCAGCACGGTTTGTCCGGATTGGACCTAATGCAAAATTTTATTCCTGGTCTGTTGCCGCTTTCTTTTTCTGCTCAAGTTCACTGAGCTAATATAACGAGAAATCATTCTCTTCTTTTGAGGATTGTGTTTGGTTGTATTACCGACTTTTTCTACGAGCTATCACTGGGGGCATTACATTTGGAGTCCACTGCACTAGGCTGATTTCTTTCTACACTGCCACACTGGCAACAGAACGAATTTTCACTGACATGTCTCACACTAGGACGTCAGACGAAAACAAATACTCCAACGCATAGGTGACCCTCATAGCTCTTTTACAAAACAAACTTTTTGATTGGACTCAAGCAGGTGTCTCGTACCCTCTAGCCCAATCCATATCTGTGTGCTCAAAGAGACATCAGATACAGACTCTCTGTTTCTTGCTGTTCTCACACAGAGACCAAGAAGAAGGAGGTGGACAGAGGAGCAAAGGAACACACACGAATCACAAACAAGCATAGGGACAGGAGCACAACACTCTACTCTTCTCGCTTGTGCAAATATGCATCATTTCACACATACGTCAGAATATTTTTGCAAATCTCTGATCGTTCTCAAAAAGTAGATCTGAGAACCTATCCGACTAACTTTCGACTTCTCAAGGAGTGCTTCTCTAGCTTCTCTATTAGTATATGTGTGTAGGTCCTGCCTCGTTACAATATAGAAAAGGAGGAGGAGAAAGCAATTTGAGTAAGGAGAGCAAAAAATCACAGAAAGTCTTAAGGACTACCTAGATTAGGATTAGGATTAGGATTAGGATTAGGATTAGGATTAGGGTTAGGATTAGGGTGAGGATTAGGATTAGGATTAGGATTAGGATTAGGATTAGGATAGGATAGGATAGGATAGGATACGATATAATAGGATAGGATAGATATAATAGGATAGGAAATGATAGGATAACAATGCGTATGAGCTATGACTTGCATCTCAGCCACACTGGTCGTTGTTGCACAATTGTGCAGTGGTCCGTTCAAAAGCTCACATAGAGCATGACTAACAGTACTGTGAATAAAATACTTCAACTGTGAGTTTCACATATCTCACGAGGGACAACGAGCATGACTAACAGTTTTGACACAAATCATAGCTAAGAACGACGACTTCAAGTCACGGTTCATACGTCAAAACAGAGACAAAAAATCCAACATTTTCTCTCATTGTTCTCCATCCATCATAGTGCTAAGACAACGCTGAAGCCATAAATGAAAGCTCAGGACGGGAGCTTTCAAATGACGTGCTCGGCGTTCTCTAAGATGAAATACTGATGAAAAATGATCTCAAAGTTGAATGATTTTCTCACGTGACTTTTGTCGATGTTAAGGGCTTCTCTGGTGTATATACGCGCGTGGCCATTAGAGAGAGAAGTCAACGCAATCGCGCTAGTTGCACACTTGCGTCCTTCTATCTCTAGTTCATCGTTGTTTATGTTGTTCTGTTCTTTTTTCTTGGTTTTTTGCCCTCCTCTCATAGGCATTTCCCGTATGAACGCTTACAAAATTCATGGCGAAAAAAGAAACAAAAAAAAAAAAAAGAAAGAAGTAACACAATCGCACTAGCTGCACGCTTGCCTCCTTCTATATCCAGATCGTTGTTTATGTTGTTCTTACTCTTTTTTCTTGGTTTTTTGCTGTCCTCTCAAAAACATTTTCTGTACGAAGGCTTACAAAATTGATTAAAAAAAAAAAAAAAAAAAAAAAAAAAAAAAAAAAAAAAAAGAAAGAAAGAAAGAAAGAAAGAAAGAAAGACGTAAACGCAATCGCGCTAGCTGCACGCTTCGTCCTACTATCTCCAGATCGTTGTTTATGTTGTCGTTTTCTTTTTTCTTGATTTTCGCCCTCCTTTCATGAGCATTTTCTGTGTGAACGCTTTCAAAATTCATAGCAAAAAAAGGCAATAAAAGAATAAAGAAAGATTTTCGCCCTCCTTTCATGAGCATTTTCTGTGTGAACGCTTTCAAAATTCATGGCAAAAAAAGGCAACAAAAGAATAAAGAAAGAAAGAAAGAAGTAAAGAAGTAAAAGCAATGGCGCTAGCTGCAGAAGGCAACTAGCTTAGGAAACGGAAATAAGGTAATAGCATGTTATATGTATGCAGTGTGCACAAACTATCAACTACTAAGCAGAACAACATAAGTCTGAGCCACGACAATAAAGATCACTACACTAAATTCTTATTGAGTATTTCCAAAAGGGAAGGTGAATAAATGCATTTCGGTTATGGTTGCAGGTTGGGTACTTATTTGATCTTTCCTTAAGTAAGGGAAACGTATACATTTCGGTTATGGTTTCGGTTTCGCTTTGCCTTATTTGGTATTTCCATAAGGCGGCAAGTAAACGTATACATTTCGGTTACGGTTGCGGGTTGGGTTTTGGTTTGGGTTTGCTGGGTATGTTGCTGCTGGGGCCGGCGGGGCCAGTGCGTAGTAATGCACAATCCCGGGATCAGCAGGAAACGTTACTGGCACAGCTGCAGGATTTACTTGGTCGACCTAGATAGATAGATAGATAAATGGATAGATAGATAGGTAGGTAGATAGATGGATAGATGGATAGATGGATAGATAGATAGATAGATGGATAGATAGATAGATAGATAGATGGATGGATGGATGGATGGATGGATGGATAGATAGATAGATAGATAGATGAGATGTCTCAAAGGAATGTAGTCCTTGCAAAGGAACGCAGTTTCACATCAAACAATAATTTGTGTACTGTGCATGTGTCCGGGATGGGAATCACGGGTAGACTGTGTTCTGGAAAAAGAAGAGGAGGAAGGACGTTGAAGAAAAAGGCAATCTAGGAATGGAGAGTGGGAGGATAAGGAAGAAGAGAAAGAAAAGGAAGCCGTTAGTCCAAGTGTTTTGAGCACCGTAAGCTTGCGCAAGCTACAATGATGACATTGTATGAGGCCTAAACCCCCGCAGGGACCTAGCCCGGGCTATGCAACACTGGACGGCTATGATGGAATGCAGTCACCAATACGGACTAGAGGAAGATTAGTCCAATTTTTGACTGCACAGGAGCGATAAATCGCAAAAGAGCAACGAGCTACGCAGGAGGATAGCTTGAAGCAAAGAGATTTGGATTGGGGATGGGAAAAACCCAAGGCGCGGAAACATCGATGAACAGAGAACGATACCATGCCGCGAGCCCCGCATTCGATTGGTCGAAGGTGGCAGGTCCATCCGTTGTCCTCGATTTGAGATTTGAGCTTGTTGTATCGGTTGGTCTTGTAGGCTCGTGCGTCAAGGATGTTTTTCTCGACCGGGCACGTTAGCTCGATCAGAATACATATCTTGGTAGACAGTGACCAGACAACGATATCGGGGCGGAGGTCAGTGACACAAATGTGGACAGGAAAGGCTTGCTCAGAACCGGTGTATTGGGTTTGGAGTTGCCAATCGTTTGCAGTGTCAAGCAGGGATGGTCGATGAAATGACTGTCTCTTAGGCTTCTTCTCGCCCTCTTTCACAAACATAGACTTTGATTCATTTTGGTCTATAGGGGAGCGTTTGTTATGGCTCTCGATGTGTTTTTGAAGGGGAGCTTCAATAGTGCAGAGCACAGAGTCATGACGCCAGGTATAGCGGCCTTGTTTGAGGCCAACATGGCAACCGGAGAGGATGTGGCATAGATGTGCTTGACCAGAACAGAGGGCACACTTGTTGTTGGGAATGATTCCCCACAGACGTCTAAGGTCGGGGGTAATAACCGAGTTTGTGCTTGCGTTGATGACCCAAGAGATTAAACGGGGATTACGGGTTCCGATGAGGCGAGCCCAGGAGAGGTCGAAGGGGCATGCGTCTTCAAAACGAAGGAAGCACCCTTGCATGGCTTTGTCCATGTCATGCACTGTGGTTGTCTCAAGTATTGTCTCAGCAGCTAATTCTAAAACCCTGTCTTTGCGGTCTGTGATGGAATGTTCTTTTGGGTAGCGACCATGGCCAAGTCCGAGATGATCGGATTGGCCTCGATGTTTGAATTCAAAATCAACTTGTGCCTCAAGCTTTTCGAGCACAGGCTCTGGTTTCCAGATAGTTCGAAATGTTTCGTGTTTCGTCAGGTTCATCGCATAAATGGACGAGAGGTGTTTATCTGGGCAGTACTTCAGCATTTGAGCACGGTTGATTTGAAGTCGCTGGTAAAAAGAGACGATGGATTGGAGCTGTAGACCGAATTTCGAGCGTGGGCGGTAAAGGCAAGAGACCAGAGCTCTTTTGTAGATATTGGCCCATTTTTTGAGGAAGCGGGTCGCAATTTTCTCAAGGATTTTGGCGAAAGATAAGCAGAGGTCATAAATGAGAAATGGCCAGGCAAGTGACTGGACAGCGTAGTGCTGGTATAGCCAAAATTTCATAAAGCCATTGATCGAGCAGCTATCGATGGCTTGCATAGAAAGAATGAACTTCTTTTGGATTGCTGCACGTTGTTCGTTTTCGCTGAGGTCATGGTAGACAATCCATCCGAGGTCTTTGAAAGGCTTGTCAGCGATGAAGTCAATCGGTTTGCCAGTAATATTAAGGGCGGGGTCGAAGGGTGGGAACGAGATCGGCAATAATCGTTTGAGACCCTTATAGTCGTCGGCTTTAGTCCAGTATTTGAAAGCAAGGCTTTTGCATTTGGGCGGTTTCGCGGCCATTGTTCTGGACCATGACAGAAATTTGTCAATCATGTTGATGGACGATTGACAGTGTTTCGGGGATCGGCAGTGTAGTTTGAGGTCGTCAGCATAAGCAGCTTCGTGCACGATGACTTCATCTGTTGAGGTCTTATGCTTGAAATGATAACCGTTGTTTTTGGTCAAGGATGATAGGAGGTCAAGGAGTAGGTTGAAAACTATGTTGAAAAGGAGAGGAGAAATGCAGCATCCTTGAAAAACGCCAACAGCAAAAACAAAGGGTGCTGATGACCAATCTTTCCCTTCGATTGTGGCTACTAAGAGTTCGTAGTATAAAAAGATTATGCGAGCAAACATAGGGGGCACGTGGTACCACCAGAGAGCGAACTGGATCAAGTTGTGGTTTACGCTTCCAAAAGCGTTTTGTAGGTCAATCCATGCTATGACCAGTTGGCGATACTGATCTTTTGCATTTCTGATGGTAGCTTTTGTAGTAGCAATGTGCTCGGGGCATCCTGCAACGTTACGGAGGAAACCTTTTTGTTTTGCTCTGTCAAAGTACTTGTTATCTAGCAAAAAACTCTCTAGCCGTTTTGACCACAAAGAGAAAAATACCTTACCCGAGCAGCTTGTCAGAGCAATCGGACGATAGTTTGAGGCCTGAAGTGGATCGCCGTCCTTATGAAGGAGGGAGATAGCAGCTTGGGCCCAGCTATTAGCTACATCCGTTGTCCAACACTTGACAATGAGTTTGTGTAAGAAAAGTAAAGCGGTGGGAAGTCTCTTGTAAACAAGGTAGCTAATACCATCTCTGCCAGGGGCTGCACCATTACGCTTGGCAAACACAGATCTTTTGGTTTCCAAGAAGGACGGTGGCTTGAGGTCAAAGGGGACAGTTGGTAGAGGCGGGCGATTCATTTCAGGTAAGGGCACGTAGGTTTGTTCACGATTAGCGTCTTTGTATAGGTTGGGAAAGTAGGAATCACAGTTTTCTTTGGATAGGGAGGAAGTGGTTTGGGTTGAGGGGGGATGAAACAGATTTTTGGCAAACTTATGAGGGTCAGTTCGGAAGCGTTGCTTGTCGTTGAGCGGAGCTTAAAGTTGCTTCCTTGAGACGACGGCGGAGGCGGTTACCGGTCTTCAATAATACTCGCCAAGTTTTTTGCAGGCTTTTTGCAACAGCAGCTGGAATTGAACCTGCCCTTTTGAGATCTCGCAGATGTCTCTTTTGGATCAGTTTTTGTTGTCGGTTCTGCGTGAGTTCTGTTTGGAGCCGGATTACGTGGCGGTTTTTTCGCTCATGAGTTTGTTCTTGTGTTTTTGTTACCCGTTGTGATATGAAGTCGTAGAGATATCTTTCAAATTTCGCTACTGCTTCGTCACATGACAGGCATTTGATGAGAGAGGAGGGGAGGATGAGAGGGAGTGCGGATTGGAGTTCTTCTTCAATGCCTTTCCATTCGCTTGGTGTTGATGGCAATACCAGGCGTTTTCTTCTTTCGGTTGGTTCTTTCGGGGCACTTCTTGTCCGATGGACGAAATGGGAGTATGTCTCGGCGTCAACACAGTGGGTGGAATCCAGGTTGATAATGCCGGGTTGCGACTTGTAGTCCGGATGGACGTGCGCTTTTGGGCTCTTCTTTTCGAGGAGGCCCGAAAGGTCTTCGTAAGGGTGAACATGAGCAAAATCTTCTCCAGAGATAGATAGATAGATAGATAGATAGATAGATAGATAGATAGATAGATAGATAGATAGATAGAAATGGACCGGTGGCCCACTGGGTGAGCGAGAAGACGCTGCATACACTACTTGCCAAAACTATACACATACATATACATGTAAATATATATGTCTATGTTTTTGTATGCATATGTATAATATGCATACATAGAGATACTGCTGCCCCGCAGACCGCAGAGAAGGGGAAAACATAGATGACTCGATTGATAGAAGGAAAGATAGATAGAAAGATAGGTAGGTAGGGAGGTAGGTAGGTAGGTAGGTAGGTAGGTAAATAGGTAAATAGGTAGATGGGTAGATGGGTAGATAGATAGACAGATAGATAGATAGATAGATAGATAGATAGACCTGCTGGTCGCCAGCTGGCTGCAGGATGGGGAAAACTTAGATAGATAGAAAGAAGGAAAGAGATAGAAAGATAGGTAGGTAGGTAGATAGATATATAGATAGATAGATAGATAAATAGATGGATAGATGGATAGATGGATGATTAGATAGAAGATAGATGGATAGATAGATAGATAGATAGATAGATAGATAGACAGACCTGCTGGTCGCCCGCTGGCTGCAAGGTGGGACAGAACGCTGCGGAGTCTGCAGAAACGTAGTTCAATAAACAAAATGTACCCTTTTGTATAATGAGGAAACGACTTAATTTTTGTAGCAAGCTTATTTCTTATATTTTGTCAGGTGCTTTAGAGCCTTGAATCATAACGCGATGTAGTGTATGTATGTAATGTATGTATGTATTGTATGCATGTAATGTATGCATGTAATGTACGCATGTAATGTGTGCATGTAATTTATGAATGTAATTTATGTGTGGAATGTATGTATGCAAGGAACTAAGTTATCTAACCTTGAGAAGCGAAGTTTAGATAGATAGATAGATAGATAGATAGATAAGCTAAGACAAGACAAGACAAGACAAGACAAGACAAGACAAGACAAGACAAGACAAGACAAGACAAGACAAGACAAGACAAGACAAGACAAAAGAGACAAAAGAGACAAAAGAGACAAAAGAGACAAGAGACAAGAGACAAGAGACAAGAGACAAGAGACAAGAGACAAGCGACAAGCGACAAGAGACAAGAGACAAGAGACAAGAGACAGAGACAAGAGACAAGAGACAAGAGACAAGAGACAAGAGACAAGAGACAAGAGACAAGAGACAAGAGACAAGAGACAAGAGACAAGACAAGACAAGACAAGACAAGACAACAAGACAGGACAAGACAGGACAAGACAGGACAAGACAGGACAAGACAGGACAAGACAGGACAAGACAGGACAAGACAGGACAAGACAGGACACAAGACACAAGACACAAGACAAGACAAGGCAAGGCAAGGCAAGGCAAGACAAGACAAGACAAGACAAGACAAGACACAAGACACAAGACACAAGACACAAGACACAAGACACAAGACACAAGAGACAAGAGACAAGAGACAAGAGACAAGAGACAAGAGACAAGAGACAATAAGATAAGATAAGATAAGATTAGATAAGATTCGATAAGATTCGATAAGATTAGATTAGATTAGATTAGATTAGATTAGATTAGATTAGATTAGATAGATAGATAGATAGATAGATAGATAGATAGATAGATAGATAGATAGATAGATAGATAGATAGATAAGTAGATGGTAGTAATCTACCCTGGGAAACGACGTTCAGGTTTTGGGGTAACATCAGCAGAGGAGTAGACAAACCTACATACACACATACATACATCATACATACATACATACATACATACATACATACATACATACATACATACATACATATATACATGCAGGCATGCGTGCATGCATGCATACATACATATATGCATGCATGCATGCATTCATGCATTCATACATTCATACATACATACATACATACATACATACATACATACATACATACATACATACACAATACGTACCTGTCAGGGTGTGATACATGTGTGAAAGGTTAGAGGCGAACATACATACAATAAATGCAATACATACATTCATACAAAATGCATAGCCTTCAGGGTGGGAGATAAGGGTGTCAGTTAGAGGCATACATACATACATACATACATACATACATATATACATACATATATACATACATACATATATATATATACATACATATATATATATGTATATATGTAATACATATATATATATACATATATATATGTATATATATATGTCTACATATATATATATATATATACCCGTCAGGGTGGGAGACATGGGTGTCAGGTTAGAGGCGGCGTTGACATCTAAACAAAGATAGATAGATAGATAGATAGATAGATAGATAGATAGATAGATAGATAGATAGATAGATACATGCATACGTACGTACATACCTACATGTTAACATACATATTTACATACATACATACGTAAGACAGGCATGTACACAGCTAGATAGATAGAAGATAGATAGATAGATAGATAGATAGATAGATAGATAGATAGATAGATAGATGGATGGATGGATGGATGGATATGGATAGATATGGACAGATAGATAGATAGATAGATAGATAGATAGATAGATAGATAGATACATAGATACATAGATAGATAGTTAGATAGTTAGGTAGATAGGTAGATAGATACCTAGCACTGGCATGTACACAGGTCGGACCGAGCTTGAATCACTCATACTACTGCCTATGTATGTATGCATGTATGTATGTATGTATGTATGTATGTATGTATGTGTGTGTGTGTATGTATGTATGTATGTATGTATGTATGTATGCATGTATGCATGTATGCATGCATGATGTGAGTATGCATGTATGTGTGTATGCGTGTTTGTATTATGTATGTATGTATGTATGTATGTATGTATGTATGTACGTATGTATGTGTGTGTGTGTGTATGTACTGTACGTATGTGTGTATGCATGCATGCAAGCATGTATGTATGTATGTATGTATGTATGTATGTATGTATGTATGTATGTATGTATGTGTATGTGTGTGTGTGTATGTATGCATGTATGTTTGTATGTTGTACGTATGTTTGTGTGTATGTATGT
>WBZZ01000914.1:80000-82500 GCA_019918135.1 Paulinella micropora | reverse complement strand
AATTACAATTACAATTTCAATTACAATTACAAGTACAATACAATACAATACAATACAATACAACACAACACAACACAACACAATAAAATACAATACAATACATTACAATACATTACAATACATTACAATACAATACAATACAATACATACATACATACATACATACATACATACATACATACATTACATTACATACATACATACATACATACACATGCATACCGCCTGGTTGGCGAAGGTGACGAAGCCGAAGCATCGCGACCTAAATATAATATATATGCAAAAATGTATGTATGTATAAAAATATACGACCCCCCCCCCCCCCCCTCGACCCCTCCCCTGTCACCCTTCAAAAAAAATCACCATGGACAAAACAACAACAACAACCACCACCAACTTGGTCAAGAACCGAAATAAGCTTACCGGCCGGTAGCTTGATTTTGCATTACGAATGTGTTGATAACTTCCCCGTAGCTGCTAAACAGCGTCCTTAACGTCTCTGAAGTCACCTGCGGAGCTAACCCACCCTAGGTAGACATGCAAATCGGCATGGTCCGACTTGGAGCTAGGTTTTCTGGAGCAGTATACTTGTGCTCCGACAAAGCTGAGCAAACCAAGGGAAAGCTCTGGTGGTGAGCTTTCACATGGCAAACCAAGGGAAAGCTTGGTGGTGAGCTTTCACATGGAGGCTTCTGCATCATCAAGGCACTATAATTGTTAGAAGGAAGAGATAAAAGTTAAAGAACTTTATCACTTTCATGTCGGCGACTAGTATGCATGCATTTCACGTGTTGTCAAAATAATCAAGTGTTTTGCGCGAAAGCGAGTCAAAAGGAAGGGGGAGGGGGGGGGGGGGGGGGGGAAGGGGGGAAGGGGGGCTCACCACAAACAACTTGCGAACGTGTTGCCCACAAGACATTGTGTCCAGAGCCATCTTGCAGTCTATTTTGCGATTACCCAACACCTACGCAGGAACATTTATGGATGGATCATAATTACCATCATCGTTATCATCATCATCTTTTATAATCATCATCATCATCATCATCATCATCATCATCATCATCATTATTATTATTATTATTATTATTAGTAAATCTGCCTTGGAGTGTTGACTGTGACATATTTGAGGGAAATCCCGATGAAAAAACCTAGTCACACTTGCTAAACAGAGTTCCAGCCCAATGGCCTCAAGGCGTTAAACTGTGACGCCAACTCATAACCCTTTGGTGGTAGATGCTGGGGAGGAGGGTCGTTGCGCGCGTAAAAGATCTTAAACTCCGCATATGCTGGTTGATAGCCCAGGACCCAGCAGACACCAGATTGTTATGGGTGGGGTTTCGAGGCAGCTCTAGCAACCGCGCTTGGTGTATGCACTTGCACATTCGGTGACGTCTTGCAAGAGGTTGCTGGGACTGCGGAATAACCTCGGCTTAGTGCAGTCTTGCCCTCAGGAGCTCCATCGGTGGCCCCGATCATCAGGCGAGAGACTGACACGGGGGGGTGGAGGACCTCGAACAAGGGTATTGGAGGCTTATGTCCGTGAGGATATGCCATTAGTTGCATCAGTACGCCTCAGATATAGTATTATTATTATTATTATTATTATTATTATTATTATTATTATTATTATTATTATTATTTAATACATACATACATGGTTCACCAATTTGGAAGATGCCGGCAGCAGCATACATACATACATACATACATACATACATTACATACATACATTACATACATACATAGATTACATACATAGATTACATACATAGATTACATACATAGATTACATACATAGATTACATACATACATTACATACATAGATGCATTACATACATGCATTACATACATTACATTTCATACATTACATCACATACATTACATCACATACATTACATTACATACATTACATTACATTACATACATTACATACATTACATTACATACATTACATTACATACATTACATTACATACATTACATTACATACATTACATTACATACATTACATTACATACATTACATTACATACATTACATTACATACATTACATTACATACATTACATTACATACATTACATTACATACATTACATTACATACATTACATTACATACATTACATTACATACATTACATTTACATACATTACATTACATACATTACATACATTACATGCATTACATGCATACATGCATACATACATACATACATACATACATACATACATACATACGTACATACGTACGTACGTACGTACATACATACATACATACATACATACATACATACATACATACATACATACATACGTGCGTACGTACGTACGTACGTACATACATACATACATACATACATACATACATACATACATACATGCGTACAGACATACATACATACATACATACCAGTTTTCTAGAAACTGCTACAGCGGCAGCAGCAACATACATACATACATTACATACATACATACATACATAAATACATAAATAACATAAC
>WBZZ01000914.1:72500-75000 GCA_019918135.1 Paulinella micropora | reverse complement strand
CGTAAGCTTGCGCAAGCTACAATGATGACATTGTATGAGGCCTAAACCCCCGCAGGGACCTAGCCCGGGCTATGCAACACTGGACGGCTATGATAGATAGATAGATAGATAGATAGATAGATAGATAGATAGATAGATAGATAGATAGACAGATAGATAGATAGATAGATAGATAGATAGATAGATAGATAGGTACATAAAGATACATAGATAGATAGATAGATAGATAGATAGATAGATAGATAGATAGATAGATAGATAGATAGATAGATAGATGAGATATCGACTAATGTCAGAAAAAAGGAGCTTCTGATTTCGTCAACCAAGGAAGTCTGTGGGTAAAGTATTAACCCGATGCCCAGCTAAGCCGTGATGTTTGCACGGAAGGGACTGATACAGGCAATACCAAGACCTCCCTAGTACCAGATAGATAGATAGATAGATAGATAGATAGATAGATAGATAGATAGATAGATAGATAGATAGATAGATAGATAGATAGATAGATAGATAGATAGACAGATAGACAGATATAGGTAGGTAGATAGATGGATACATATTGATAAAGATAGGTAGGTAGATAGATACAGGTAGGTAGTACATAGGTAGGTATAGGTAGGTAGGTAGGTAGGTAGGTAGGGAGGGAGGGAGGGAGGGAGGGAGGAGGAAGCAGGGTAGGTAGCAGGGTAGTAGGTAGTCCAGATTCTCTACAGCCTCCACCAGGGTAGTAGGTAGTCCAGATTCTCTACAGCCTCCACTGACTGCATATATAATTTGCGCATTCAAGCATTCAAAATAAAACTCTCAGTCTGACTCTTCAGCCTCCAACCAACGAAAGAATCAATATCTACATGCAACATACGCACATTCACAGACCATTGGATTACAACCTTCATCCAGGATTAAATTTCACGTCCACGGTGATCTACTATATATCTCCTAATATAAGCAGAATAAAGAAAAGCACAAGAAATTTCCCGTCCACGATCGTCCACGGCCGTGGACCCCTACAGGTGTTGGATGAAACCTTGGATTAGCAACAGGGGCACCTAGGTGCGGCACCTAGGTGCGGCACCTAGGTGCATGCCCTAATTGCGCGTATGCATATGTCATGACCGCACGTAGACATCAGAATTCTTGGGCACCTACAACGTAATTCACATTTTACGTTGTAGGTGCCCAAGAATTCTGATGTCTACGTGCGGTCATGACATATGCATACGCGCAATTAGTACCCTAAATTGAAAAGTCAGGTGCCCTGATCTTCAAAGCTTGCTAACCCTCTGCACGGTCTACGTGCGGTCTAGGTACCCTAAATTGAAAAGTCAGGTGCCCTGATCTTCAAAGCTTGCTAACTTCACCCTCTGCACACTTTTACGTACTAATGTCATGCAACTGGATTAAAAATAAGAGATCTGAGGTCAGGGAAGCTGGTTGTCAAAGATCTGAAGCACATTTACGAGTGTTTTATGTTTGGGAGAGATGAGTGGTTTTGGAACGCAGAAATCGAAAGTATCGAATTGGTTGCGGCCACATCGGTTCAACCAAAAATATGTCAGACTAATTACAAGGTCCTTTTTGCCCGTTTCCTTGTCCTGTTACGGACACGCCTTGACCGCAAAAACAGCTCGAAAACAACCTCCCAAAACGAAAACTCTCTCGACAATCAGGCGGTTTCGTTTTGCGCGCAACCAAATTCCAAAAAAGGGGCCTCAAAAGGTTCGAGCTAGGGTTTTGGTTGAGAGACCCCTTTTTTGTCCGCACGAGAGCACAATGGCTTTTAACAATGATTTTTCTACAAATCTTCCGTAAAATGCGTCAAAGGTTATCCAACCAAAAAGGAAAACGTGCGACCGCACACTGTTTAGCAGTGAAAAAAAACTCAACACGTGTGATTTGGTTGCGCGCGAAACCGCCTGGCGAGAATGCTCCACCAAACGCCACAATGTTCTACATATGCAACTAGTTCTGCAAACCGAACTCCCCATTTTCCCCCTATGAAATTTTTACAGTAGCAGTCTCCAACAGCAAGGAGACACTAGCCAAAATCTCAGCTCTGAACAAGCTTGAATAAGGGTCGAACCAATAACTTCACGACCCAACCCCCCGGAAACGTCCGCAAATCAATGAATTTCGCTATTTTAGCAGGACCGGACGGTCAGTTTTCTGGTCTGTCCCTAAGGTGCTCATTTGATTCAATGTCGTCCTTTGTTTCCATTACGTATGTTTCCATTACGTATTTCTGCACCACATTCACACTTAAAATTTTATGCTTCCAAATTTTCTTCTTTTCTTTTTTGATAGTTATTATATTTTCCTTGTCTTCCAATGCTTGCTCTTTTGATTTTTTCTTTCCGATGCTGAAACTCTTGCACATAACCTTTCCTCCTTCTCTCCATTGAACTTTTTACCATCGGCCTCTTTTCGTTATTCTTTACCATAACGCAACCTCTGGACATTCTGAATCTCGGTGTGTCTTCGTTCATCCTATATGTGTCTT
>WBZZ01000914.1:55000-60000 GCA_019918135.1 Paulinella micropora | reverse complement strand
ATGTATGTATGTATGTTCGTATGTATGTATATATGTATGTATGTATGTATGTATGTATGTATGTATGTATGTATGTATGTATGTATGTTGTATGTATGTATGTATGTATGTATGTATGTATGTATGTATTTATGTATTTATGTATGTATGTATGTATGTATGTATGTATGTATGCAGCCAGCTGCCCTCGAACGGGAGCAATGGGAAGAGGCAGCCTGCTTCTCAAACATTCACACTTGAAAGGGCGGTCAAGATGGAGTTATGACATTATCATCTCATCTCATCTCATCTCATCTCATCTCATCTCATCTCATCTCATCCCATCCCATCCCATCCCATCCCATCCCATCCCATCCCATCTCATCTCATCTCATCTCATCTCATCTCATCTCTCATCTCATCTCATCTCATCTCATCTCATCTCATCGCATCTCATCTCATCTCATCTCATCTCGGCTCGTCTCATGTCATCTTTCTTTCTTTCTCCTTTCTTTCTTTCTTTCTTTCTTTCTTTCTTTCTTTCTTTCTTTCTTTCTTTCTTTCTTTGTTTTTCCTTCTCTCTCTCATATACACTTTCTTGTTCTTTCTTTTGCTGTTTCTCTCTCTCTCTCTCTCTCTCTCTGTCACTCTCTCTCTCTCCTCCTTGCTTTTCTTCCTTCCTTCTTTCTTTCTTTTGTTTCAATTTTCAAATTTCAGTTTTCTCTGCTGAGTCAACATTAGTATAGGCCTTCCAAGGCAAAATCGTCATCTAAAATCTCAATATCCAAGCGGCCAGGTCGACCAAGATTTTATACGCAAGCACTTTTAACAATAGAATACTGGCCACTAGTAGGAATAAGTGGGAAGCGTAAGATCACTTCTTTTTTCCTTTCTCCCCTGGATCGAAATGAATAATGGAAAAAAGAAAAATGACAATGACAGATCAGAGACCGCCATATTCCTACCGCCGACACATTGACCTCTCTACTCCTATTACCGTGGTTCTCGAATAAAACCGGGGAGGGTGCATTGTAGTCGCAGATAGTAAATGTGCACTACTTTTATACCCCTGTACACATCAGATGTACAGTGAGATAAAGCATCCGTTACTGTATCATCTCTCCTAAGCTTATATATCTTTACCCAGGAAGTTACCGGCAAAAGAACGTAAATATATGTTAGACTATTACTAGTATTATTAATACAGTCTAATAACCCGGAACAACCACAACACTCACTATCTGCAGTAAGCTTATCCGCACTGACTGTATCTAAGCTTTAATCGGCTTACCCCCAAGGGGGCAAATGGATTCCGTGTCGGCCGGCCCTCACATTACATAATGGCATTAGTTGAAGTGTTGTCACGAGTCAGGCTTTTAAAAAAAAAAAAAAAAAAGTTTTTTTTTTCAACTTTTTTTCTTTCCAACTTTCACTGATCAACTATTAATAGCTTGTTGTCCGACGGCCGGGTTGTTATTAATAATACTACTACGTGACTACTAGTCACGTGACTTGACTCTTATCATGAGTCATTGGTCTGCTCAAGTTTTGCCGGTTCTGGTCTAAAAGACATGATATAGAATCATTGATATATTTATTATTACCGTTGAATGACACTATGCCTTTTCTTTATTAATTAGTAACCCTTAACTTGCGGCCCCGGCGAGCGCCACATTTGTGGATCATTGCCACTGGCAAATGTGGCAGTGTTTTTCAAACTGAATATTGAATAAAAGTCATCATCATCATCAAGTTCCCAGCGGCGGCGTAATACTATTTGAACTTGATACTGACTGAAATAAACTATATATTCAACTAATATTAATAACGTGACGAGACATACGTTCTTTTTATTACTGAGGGCGTTAAAATTCTCATTCTACTGTCAGATTTCCACTGACTAAGCGTCCGCAAAATCAGGGAAATTTTTCAAGCGGCTGGCTAAATCAACTTTGAATCTGACTGGAAAAGTTATTAACCAGGCTTGATAGAACTTGAACGTACCGTGCCGGCTCACTGTAGTATTTGTTTTGAGGGCCCCCGATTGCCACTGTTTGTCGAGTCAAGTGTATCATCTGAAAGTTACCGACAGTCTTTCTATCGACTCGCCGCGCCGGCCCGGCTAAGAAATCGGCGACGGGGGCATTAGGTGACAATCGGCGGACTCGATTAAACTTGATTCAGAGTCTCACTAAGCCGCCGACGGTCCGACTGGCGTCCTGTCAGAACAATCTTGAACAAGGGTCGAACTCTGTTCACGAACAATTGAACCCGAAGACAAATTTTTTGTTCAAGGCTTTACGCGCAAACATCCCTGAACCGGCCGGTCGCCCTGGTGGCCGCCGACTTAGGACTACTACTGAGCGGGTATTCATAGCAGCCAGTCCGGCCCTTAAACTGACTGGCAGTGCGTCCGGTCCGGATCCGGAGGCTCTCAGTGCATGACTTGAAACAGAAACTGTGCAGGACCGCTGTGTGTTTTTTTACACTTCATTTTTCTATCTTGAGGCCTCTTTTTGTATTAATCATAGTATCTCTTGATACCAAATTCATTTTCTGGCCTCTTGCGCTTCCGAGCCCCACTTATCATCAAGTTCCGAGGCTACCGGTACTAGTGGCAACTTCAGTATTCTCTTATTAAAAGTGTTTGCGTAAAATAGAAATATCATAGTACCGATTATCTGATATCGATGAGTATAGCTTTTTTAAAGACTGGTATTTAGCATGCTGTCGGTGCTGCCTCCTCAAGACACCATCATATTTTTGACTCAGTCTGATGATTACTGTCGGCTCCGCTGAACTGGCCGCCATAGATTCTTCTCGAGAAACTTTTGATATGTAAGCAGAATTTGAAAGCCACGTCATCATTTTTATTTAACACAATATTCAGGCGGAGCTTCGACTCATTACGTCAAAAACATTCACGTGTCCATCAGTGTCATTAATACAAGCTAACCCACAATGCATGTGTATGTGTGTATTTGCGTGTATGTATGCATGTGTGTATTGTATGTGTTGTATGTGTTTGTATCTATGTATGTATGCATGCATGCGTAACATGCATACATACATGATGTATGTATGTATTATGTGTTCCTCATTTATGAATATATGCCATACATACACACATACATGCACAGCTACATACATACACACACAAATACATACACACACATGCACACATACATAAACACATACACCGCGGGGGCTGCAAATATGCTATTCCAGGCTGCCTTTTCGCTGGATGAAAGAACATGCCTTTAGTTTGCGTGTAGCGCACTTGTGTGACATAAACAGTGAGTAAAGCGGATGAATGTGAAAGTCTACCACCCACCATAGTCTGGAAGCGCGTCTAGCACTGCCCCAGAAATCTAACCGATGGAGCTGGAAAACATGTCATGAGATGTGGTCTAGAGGGCGGGTGGAAGACAATCACGTGTGATACTGGCAAAAGTATAACGTATGTACTGACTATAAATCTGGAGTGCAACATTTTCTCTGCTGCTGACTTCTGCACATGTTGAATAGATAGGGCAAGCTTGCGTCCTTCCCGTGCAAACACGCACGCACAAACGTGCCAGATCAATTGCATAGATCAAGGAGATGTGTCTTGTCATGTACCTTGCGCCGGTTAGAGCTCCTCAGCACAGACCAAGGTGTAGGGTTGTGTTGCAGACATAAATCTTAGGGCAAGCTATTGTGCTAGATCCAGGTAGTTGCATGATGTGCTGTGGGACGTGGGGGAATGCACACAGACAGCGCAAGGAGAAAGGTGGTCAGTCAGAGGCAAACAAGAGACCAACCAGGTTGTGACACAGCCTTGAGAAAAACACAGGCAAGCCAGGAAATGGTGTAGTCATGACGTACAGACATCAAGAGTCACCTAGGCTATCTTTCTGGCTCAAACATCCTGTTCCCAGGTCGAACAGCAAACAAACATGACCACCAACCTCGCTGCCATTTCGAGCCACTGCTTTCTGGCAGAAAAGAATGCTGCAAGACGACTGAGTTTTGCAAAACTCTTGCACCAACAAACATTCCCTTAACCGAGCTTTCGATCCGCCAGCAACCTCGAGCACAGGTGCAGTATAGCTTAGCCCACAGACGGTCTGTCTGCTTCCCTCCCAACATCTATTATTTGAGCGCCCTGGCCGCCGGGTGGCACTCCAGGACCAGTGTAGGGTACAAAAGATTTCATATGACGTTTTTCTTCAGTGTTATGACGTTTGAGGGAAATGGATGTTTGCAATACTTATTGCTTTCACACACAAATGCAATGTCTCTCCTGTGCAAGCTCCCGCGTGACCTCTATTTTCATGTTGTTGCGTGGTTGACAGCGCAAGATCTTGTGAGTGTGGCTCGAAGTAGTCGACTTCATCACAAACATCTTTTGGGTTCGGAATCTCCAGCATGGAAAATAATATTTGCAGCAGAGTTTCCGGGACATATTTTACTTACAAAACGACAGCATGTTGCCAAAGAGGAGGGCACTCGTTTGGAGACCAAGCATCCTAAATTTTGTCCTGACATTCATCCCTCTGCAGCTTTGCTTCCTCACATCCGCGAGCGCAGATCCCCATCCACGGAGAATTTCTCACGGTGTGAATCGGACAGTAAATCCATAAAATTCCGACAGGAGTATTTGCGCATGGTATCAGAGGAGAATTTGAAAATGTTCCGGGATTCGCCAGAGCGCTGGGAATCTGACCTCTTTAGCAACTTTCCAGATGAAACAGATCAGCACAGAAGCGTTGGGAGATTTTTGAAACGCAACAAGTCGCGCTTGTCACAAGAGCGAGTCAACGCCTACCTATGTCCCGAATCTCGCCGTCGCTCTCTCTATGCCTTCGCTGCGTCCCTGACCTGGAAGAACCTGGAGCTAGAATGGGCGTTGCGCGCCTGGCTGGCGATTCTCTGGTTGCCTGCCTCCTCGCGTGCCGTTGATCGGGCATTCCACGCGCTAGCTTTAGCCTACCACAGCCAGCACCCGGGCAGATTCTCCAGCCCCGATGAAGTCTACA
>WBZZ01000914.1:12500-15000 GCA_019918135.1 Paulinella micropora | reverse complement strand
TTGAGCCCGGAATAAAACCCACAGTGCTCTGTCGGTTTATACTAGACTGTCGAACAGTCTCGAAACTCCATCTGCTTACTGGGTCCTCTGTAATGGAGGTGGGAGCTCGTTCTGCAAGGGGCGCTTATGGAACGAGCCCTGGCCCCGCCTGGTACTAGGGAGCTTTGGTATCGCCTGTATCAGTCCCTTCCGTGCAAACATCACGGCTTAGCTGGGCATCGGGTTAATACTTTACCCACAGACTTCCTTGGTTGACGAAATCAGAAGCTCCTTTTTCTGACATTAGTCGATATCTCATCTTCACGTATATATCTAGATATGGTGCCGTCTAGTTCCGCGGTGGAAGATCTCCTCTCTCTTCTCTCTCTCTCTCTCTCTCTCTCTCTCTCTCTCTTTCTATCTATCTCTATCTATCTATCTATCTATCTATCTATCTATCTATCTATCTATCTATCAATCTATCCCTCTCTCTCTCTCTCTCTCTCTCTCTCTCTCTCTCTCTCTCTCTCTCTCTCTCTCTTATCTCCTTTCTCGCTCTCCCTTGACCCGCTGCTCGGGCTTCTGCTATATATCTACCTATCTATCTTCAACCATATATATACATGCATACATACATACGTACATACATACATACATACATGCATAGATACACACATACATACATACATACATACATACATACATACATACATACATACGTGTATATCTAGGTATGGTCCTCTCTACGTTCGCGGTGGATTATCTCCTCTCTCTCCCTTGGCCCGCTGTTCGGGCTTCTTCTCTCCTCCACGTCATGTATTGCTGCCCTTTCTATCCCTTCCACTGCCTCACTGCTGCCTTTCTGTCACTTCCGCCACCGCCTGTCAGGCTTACTACTGCCTTTTCTCCCTTGCACTGCCTCACTACTGCCTTTCCGTCCCTTCCACTGCCTCACTGCTGCCTTTTCTATCCCTTCCACTGCCTCACTGCTGCCTTTCTGTCCCTTCCGCCACTGCCTACCTGGCTAACTACTCCCTCTCTGTCCCTTCCACTGCCTCACTGCTCTCCTTTCTATCCCTTCCACTGCCTCACTGCTGCCTTTTTGTCCCTTCCGCTACTGCCTGTCTGGCTAACTACTGCCTTTCTGTCCCTTGCACTGCCTCACTACTGCCTTTTCTGTCCCTTCCACTGCCTCACTAGCCTTTCCTCCTTGCACTGCCTAACTACTGCCTCTCTGTCCCTTCCACTGCCTCACTACTGCCTTTCAGTCCCCTCCGCTGCCTCACTACTGCCTTTCTGTCCCTTCCATTGCCTCACTGCTGCCTTTCCGTCCCTTCCCCCGTTTCAGCCCCTTTGCACAGCCTGCCTCACCTCTGCATTTCTGTCCCCTTGGCCGCCAGGTCGGAGCTTGCGCTTACGGAGCGTCAACTCCACTGCTTGGTGCAGCGTGTGCGCTTGGTTCTAGATGATGATGGCCAGTCGCCGTCGGACCACCGCCGCCACCACCTCCCTCCTGTCGCCCTTGCTTCTTCTTCTTCTTCTTCTTCTTCTTCTTCTTCTTCTTCTTCTTCTTCTTCTTCTTCTTCTTCCTCTTCCTCCTCCTCCTCCTCCTCCTCCTCCTCCTCCTCTTCCTCCGCTTTGGACCCGTCCGAGTTCGTCGGTTTCTTACGCGCACAGCTGTCTCTGTTACAACTCATACCATTGTGTACGCGTAACTGCTCCGCGGACCTCGCTTGCGTAACGCTCGCACAATCTAACGTTACGTCCGCACAACGGGCAACTGACCTCACCGGCCCGCACAGCCACGTCGGCACAACTGGCACAACTGGCACAACTTCATCTTGTACTTCTTCTTCTTCTTCTTCTTCTTCTTCTTCTTCTTCTTCTTCTTCTTCTTCTTCTTCTTCTTCTTCTTCTTCTTCTTCTTCTTCTTCCCCTCCTCCTCCTCCTCCTCCTTCTCCTCCTCCTCCTCCTCCTTCTCCTCCTCCTCCTTCCTCCTCCTCATCCTCCTCCCCCTCCTCCCCCTCCTCCCCCCCTCCCCCCCCTCCTCCCTCCCCATCATCCACACCTGTCTCCCCAACGAATGGGTTCAGACCATCCGCACCATCCTAGCCAAAACGCCTTTCCCCCTCCTCTCCACCATGTACTTCTTACTCCAAGAAGTCTCCCACTCATCTTCACTAGTCTGCTCACACTTTCTCCACTCTTTGCACGTCCTGGCTACCTCTGTCCTTGCCTCCCACAACCGCATTAACACACCCGCCTCCCCCCCACAAGCCCTCCAGACAGACAAAGAAAAAGAAAAAGAAAAATTGTCGTTTGTCCGGATGGCTGAAATGCCGTTATGTCCGGACCGGATGAGGCAAGCCAACCATCACGACGTCTTTGTTGGGGTACTATTGGGCAGCCAAGAGGTATGTTATGTTATGTTATGTTATGTTATGTTATGTTATGTTATGTATGTTATGTTATGTTTACGTTATGTTATGTTTACGTTATGTTATATTTATGTTTATGTTTA
>WBZZ01000914.1:0-7500 GCA_019918135.1 Paulinella micropora | reverse complement strand
ACGCACTGGAGGCTATCTATCTATCTATCTATCTATCTATCTATCTATCTATCTATCTATCTATCTATCTATCTATCTATCTATCTACTCCAAACCCAATACACCGATTCTGAGCAAGCCTTTCCTGTCCACATTTGTGTCACTGACCTCCGCCCCGATATCGTTGTCTGGTCACTGTCTACCAAGATATGTATTCTGATCGAGCTAACGTGCCCGGTCGAGGAAAACATCCTTGACGCACGAGCCTACAAGACCAACCGATACTCAAATCTCAAATCGAGGACAACGGATGGACCTGCCACCTTCGACCAATCGAATGCGGGGCTCGCGGCATGGTATCGTTCTCTGTTCATCGATGTTTCCGCGCCTTGGGTTTTTCCCATCCCCAATCCAAATCCCTTTGCTTCAAGCTATCCTCCTGCGTAGCTCGTTGCTCTTTTGCGATTTATCGCTCCTGTGCAGTCAAAAATTGGACTAATCTTCCTCTAGTCCGTATTGGTGACTGCATTCCATCATAGCCGTCCAGTGTTGCATAGCCCGGGCTAGGTCCCTGCGGGGGTTTAGGCCTCATACAATGTCATCATTGTAGCTTGCGCAAGCTTACGGTGCTCAAAACACTTGGACTAACGGCTTCCTTTTCTTTCTCTTCTTCCTTATCCTCCCACTCTCCATTCCTAGCTTGCCTTTTTCTTCAACGTCCTTCCTCCTCTTCTTTTTCCAGAACACAGTCTACCCGTGATTCCCATCCCGGACACATGCACAGTACACAAATTATTGTTTGATGTGAAACTGCGTTCCTTTGCAAGGACTACATTCCTTTGCGACATCTCATCTATCTATCTATCTCTCTCTCTCTCTCTCTCTCTCTCTCTCTCTCTCTCTCTCTCTCTCTATCTCTCCATCTATCCAGGGTTTGAGGCATGGTACAATGAAGTGTTTGGAAACGCACTGGAGGCTATCTATCTATCTATCTATCTATCTATCTATCTATCTATCTATCTATCTATCTATCTATCTATCTATCTATCTGTCTGTCTATCTATCTATCTATCTATCTATCTCTCTCTCTCTATCTATCTATCTATCTATCTATCTATCTATCTATCTATCTATCTATCTATCTATCTATCTATCTTGCTCTCTATCTATCTATCTCTCTATCTATCTATCTATCTCTATCTATCCATCTGCGAGGGTTTGAGGCATGGTACAATGAAGTGTTTGGAAACGCACTGGAGGCTATCTATCTATCTATCTATCTATCTATCTATCTATCTATCTATCTATCTATCTATCTATCTATCTCTATCTATCTCTATCTATCTATCTATTCTTATCTATCGCTCAATCTATCTATCTATCTATCTATCTATCTATCTATCTATCTATCTATCTATCTATCTATCTATCTATCTATCTATCTATCTATCTCTCTATCTATCTATCTATTTATTTATCTATCTATCTATATATCTATCTATCGATCGATCTATCTACCTACCTATCTATATATCTATCTATCTATCTATCTATCTATCTATCTATCTATCTATCTATCTGTCTATCTGTCTGTCTATCTATCTATCTATCTATCTATATATCTATCTATCTATCTCTCTCTCTCTATCTATCCATGTATCTAGGGTTTGAGGCATGGTACAATGAAGTGTTTGGAAACGCACTCGAGGTTCCAGGTATGTATATCTATGTATGTATGCATGCATGTATGTATGTGTGCATGTATGCATGTATGTATCTATGTTTTTTATGTATGTTATTTATTGATGTATGTATGTATGTATCTATGCAATGAAGTGTTTGGCAATGCATTGGAGGTACCAGGTATGTATGCATGCATGTATGTATCTACGTATGTATCTATGTTTTTCTGTGTGTGTGTTTTTGTGTGTGTGTGTGTATGTATCTATGTATGTATGTATGCATGTATGTATGCAATGAAATGTTTGGAAATGCGTTTGAGGTGCCAGGTATGCATGTATGCATGTATGTATGTATCTATGTATGTTATGTATGTATGTATGTATGTATGTATGTATGTATGTATGTATGCAATGAAGTGTTTGGAAATGCATTGGAGGTGCCAGGTATGTATGTATGCATATATGTATGTATGTATGTATGTATGTATGTGTGTATGCATGCATGCATGCATGTATGTATGTATGTATGTATGTACGTATGTATGTATGCACGCATGCATGCATGCATGTATGTATGTATGTATGTATGTATGTATGTATGCTCTCTGTCTGTCTGTCTTTCTGTCATGTGTTAATGTATATTCTGTCATGTTGTGTTAATGTATATTCTGTCATGTTGTGTTAATATGTGTTCTGTCATGTTGTGTTAATGTATATTCTTTCATGTTGTGTTGATGTAAATTCTGTCATGTTGTGTTAATGTTTTTTCTGTCATGTTGTGTTAATGTATATTCTGTCATGTTGTGTTAATGTATATTCTGTCCTGTTGTGTTACCTGTCTGTCTGTCATGTTGTGTTAATGTATATTCTGTCATGTTGTGTTTGGTGTATATTTCTGTCATGTTGTGTTAATGTATATTCTGTCATGTTGTGTTGAGGTGTATTCTGTGATGTTGTGTTAATGTACATTCTGTCATGTTGTGTTAATGTATATTCTGTCATGTTGTGTTAATGTATATTCTGTCATGTTGTGTTAATATATATTCTGTCATGTTGTGTTAATGTATATTCTGTCATGTTATGTTAATATATATTCTGTTGACAGAATATACATCAAAACAACATCACAGACAGACAGTTAGACATGACAGAATATACATCAAACACGGTAGGTAGATAGATAGATAAATAGATAGATAGATAGATAGATATATAGATAGATAGATAGATAGATAGATAGATAGATAGATAGATAGTAGATAGGTAGAATAGATAGGTAGGTAGGTAGGTAGGTAGGTAGGTAGATAGATAGATAGATAGATAGATAGATAGATAGATAGATAGATAGATAGATAGATAACATGACAGAATATACATTAACACAACATCACAAAACAGACAGTTGACACACCGTGACAGAATATACATTAACACAATATGACAGAGTATACATAAAGACAACATCACAGACAGACAGTTAATACAACATGGCATTGTATACAAAAAACACAACAAGACAGAATATACATTAACACAACGTGACAGAATATACATTAAACAACATGACAGAATATACATTAACACAACATGACAGAATATACATTAAAAACAACATGACAGAATAAACATTAACACAACATGGCAGGATATACATTAACACAACATGACAGAATATACATAAACACAACATGACAGAATGTACATTAAAACAACATGACAGAATACACATTAATACAACATGACAGAATATACATTAACGCAACATGACAGACAGACAGTTAACACAGCATGACAGAATATACATTAACACAACATGACATAGTATACATTAAAAACATGACAGGATATGCATTAACACAACATGACAGAATATACATCAACAAAACATATGACAGAATATAGATTAATACAACATGACAGAATATATATTAACACAACATGACAGGATATACATTAAAAACAACATGACAGGATATACATTAACACAACATGACAGAATGTACATTAACACAACATGAAAGAATATATATTAACACAACATACGACAGAATATATGTTAAAACAACATGACAGAATATACATTAAAAACAACATGACAGGATATACATTAACACATGACAGAATCGACATTAATACAACATGACAGGATATGCATTAACACAACATGACAGAAAATACATTAACAAAACATGACAGAATATACATTATCACAACATGACAGAATATACATTAACACAACATGACAGAATATACATCAACAAAACATATGACAGAATATACATTAATACAACATGACAGAATATACATTAACAAAACATGACAGAATATGCATTAACACAACATGACAGAATATACATTAATACAACATGACAGAATATACATTAATACAACATATGACAGAATATACATTAACACAACATGACAAAATATACATTAACACAGCATGACAGAATATACATTAACACATGACAGGATATACATTAACACAACATGACAGAATATACATTAATACAACATATGACAGAATATACATTAACACAACATGACAGAATATACATTAACACATGACAGAATATACATTAACACAACATGACAGGATATACATTAACACAGCATGACAGAATATACATTAACACAACATGACAGAATTTCCATTAAAAACAACATGACAGAATAAACATTAATACAACATATGACAGAATGTACATTAACACAACATGACAGAATATACCTTAAACAACATGACAGAATATACATTAATATAACATATGACAGAATATACATTAACACATGACAGAATATACATTAATACAACATGGCAGAATATACATTAACACAACATGACAGAATATACATGAACACAACATGAAAGAATATACATTAACACAACATATGACAGAATATACATTAACACAACATGACAGAATATACATTAACAAAACATATGACAGAATATACATTAAAAATAACATGACAGAATATACATTAATACATGACAGAATTTACATTAATACAACATATGACAGAATATACATTAGCACAACATGACAGAATATACATTAACACAACATGACAGAAATATACATTAACACAACATGACAGAATATACATGAACACAACATGACAGAAATATACATTAAACAACATTACAGAATATACATTAATACAGCATGACAGAATAAACATTAACACAACATGACAGAATATACATTAACACAACATGACAGAATGTACATTAACACAACATATGACAGAATGTACACTAATACAACATACAGAATATACATTAACAGAATCATGTGTTTAATGAATGTATATTCTGTAACGTTGTCTTAACTGTCTGTCTGTCATGTTGTGTCCTCCTCCTCCTCCTCCTCCTCTTCCCCCTTCCCCCCCCCCCCCCCCCCCCCCTCCTGCTCCTGCTCGTCCTCCTGCTCCTGCTCCTACCCCCTCCCCCCCCCCCCCCCCCCCCCCCCCCCCCCCCCCCCCCCCCCCCCCCCCCCCCGCGCGCCCGATAATGTATATTCTGTCAAGTCAGGAAAGAGAAGGCTGGTCTGTTAATCTCAGTGGCAAGGGCTACATACACACACACACACAAACAAAGAAAAAAAAAAAACCACAACAGTATACTATGCGGCTAGCTACAAACTTGGTGTGTTTTCGCCCGCAAAACACGTCAAATTTTGCGGCGCCGCACATATAGTTTTATCGGTAACCTGGTCACATTTTGTGGAGTTGTGACCGATCACAATTTTGCCACCAGGCGCCGTTTGCGCACCAGAGGGAGGTAGCGGCTATTATTTGGTGTATCCGACACACTTCCTGATGAGCTCTCTTCAGAAATATAAAAATTGTGGCGCCGGGTGGCGAAGAAACCAGAAAATTCAGGTTTTTGCGCCACCAGGCGCGTTCGCGCACACCAGAGGGGAGTTTGAGGCTGATGTTTGGTTGCGTGTTTTTTTTCGACAGGTGGGTGTTCGGAGAGGGTTGGTCTTTTGTTGTCACTGGCGTCATATTGGATTGACTTACCTTCTCTCCCTCGCAAACTAGCTAAGAAACACTTTGCACTGTCTCGCTTTGCCTCTCTCGATATAGGTATGCATGTATGTATGTATGTATGTATCTATGTATGTATCTATCTATGTATGTATGTATGTATGTATGTACATATGTATGTATGTATGTATGTATGTATGTATGTATGTATGTATGTGTATGTATGTATGCAACACTTTACACTGTCTCTCTTTTGCCACTCTCGATATAGAAATACGTACATATATTACGTCTGTTATATGTATGTATGTATGTATGTATGTATGTATGTATGCAACACTTTACACTGTCTCTCTTTGCCACTCTCGATATAGAAATACGTACATATATTACGTCTGTTATATGTATGTATGTATGTATGTATGTATGCATGTATGTATGTATATATGTATGTATGTATGTATGTATGTATGTATGTATGTATGTATGCAACACTTTACACTGTCTCTCTTTGCCACTCTCGATATAGCTATACGTACATATATTACGTCTGTTATATGTATGTATGTATGTATGTATGTATGTTTGTATGTACATATGTATGTATGTATGTATGTATGTATGTATGTATGCAACACTTTACACTGTCTCTTTTTGCCACTCTCGATATAGAAATACGTACATACATTACGTCTGTTATATGTATGCTATGCTATGTATGAATGTATGTATGTATGTATGTATGCATATATGTATGTATGTATGTATGTATGTATGTTTGCAACACTTTACACTGTCTCTCTTTTTGCCACTCTCGATATAGAAATACGTACATATATTACGTCTGTTATATATATGTATGTATGTATGTATGTATGTACATATGTATGTATGTATGTATATATGTATGTATGTATGTATGTATGCAACACTTTACACTGTATAGCTATATAAGAGAGACAGCAAAAGTGTTGCAAACATACATACATACATACATACATACATAAATATGTACATACATACATACATACATATAACAGACGTAATGTATGTACGTATTTCTATACCGAGAGTGGCAAAAGAGAGACGTACATACATTACGTCTGTTATATGTATGCTATGCTATGCTATGTATGTATGTATGTATGTATGTATGTATGTATGTACGTATGTATGTATGTATTGTATGTATGTATGTATGTATGTAAGTATGTACGTACGTATGTATGTTGTATGTATGTATGTATGTATGTATGTATGCATGTACATATGTATGTATGTATGTATGTATGTATGCATGTATGTATGTATGTATGTATGTAAGCATGTTAAAATGTATGTGCATATGTATGTATGTATTTATGCAGTGTATGTATGTATGTACATGTGTATGTATGTCTGTGTGTATGTATGTATGTATGTATGTATATAGACCGGCTGTTTGGGCCTGCTGACAGCTTGTCTTCTTCTTCTTCTTCTTCTTCTTATTCTTATTCTTCTTCTCTTCTTCTTCTTCTTCTTCTTCTTCTTCTTCTTCTTCTTCTTCTTCTTCTTCTTCTTCTTCTTCTTCTTCTTCTTCTTCTTCTTCATCCTCCCCCTCCTCCTCCTCCTCCTCCTCCTCCCCCTCTTCACCATCATCTCATCCCCTTCTTTCCTCTTCTTCTTCACCTTCTTTCAATCTTCTTCCCTTTTCTTTCGACCATGTCCGTGATGCCTGGTTGGACACAGCTCCCATTTTCGGCCAGCTACTACTGGTAAACACAAAAAACAAAACAAAACACACACAAAAAAAAAAAATAATAATAATAATAATAATAAAGAGAGAGAAAGAGAAAGAGAGAGA